>PVKU01001737.1:0-274461 GCA_004027475.1 Anoura caudifer
AAAAAAAAAAAAAAAAAAAAAAAAAAAAAAAAAAAAAAAAAAAAAAAAAAAAAAAAAAAAAAAAAAAAAAAAAAAAAAAAAAAAAAAAAAAAAAAAAAAAAAAAAAAAAAAAAAAAAAAAAAAAAAAAAAAAAAAAAAAAAAAAAAAAAAAAAAAAAAAAAAAAAAAAAAAAAAAAAAAAAAAAAAAAAAAAAGACCCATGTCCCAAACGAATGAACAGAACAAAACTCCAGAGAAATAACAAACAAAATGGAGATGAGCAATCATCCAGAATTCAAAACACTGGCTATAGGGAAGCTTAATGAACTCAGTGAGAACCTCAACAAAAAGATAGGAAACATAAAAACAGAATTAGAAAATATAAAAAAGAATCAGTCAGAAATGAAGAATACGTTGATTGAAATGAAGAATACGTAACAGGAAATAAAGAGAGGAATAGATGAAACAGATCAAATCAGAAATTTGGATGATAAGGAAGCAGAAAACACCCAAGTAGATCAACAACAACCACAACAAAGAATCCAAAACAATGAAGATAGTGTAAGGAGCCTCTGGGACGACTTCGAGCACACAAATATTTGCATCGTGGGGGTGCTAGAAGGAGAAGAGAGAAAACAAGAAATTGAAAGTCTATTTGAAAAAATAATAGCAGAAAGCTTTTGTAACTTGGTGAAAGAAATAGACAACAAGTCCAGGAAGTGTAGAAAATCCCTCACAGGATGAATCCAAAGAGGCACACAATAAGACACATTACAATTAAAATGCAAAATATTAAAGACAAAGAGAGAATCTTAAAAAACATAATATAAAAGTAATTAGTTATCTACAAGGGAGTTCCCACAAAAATGTCAACTGATTCCTCAACAGAAACTTTGCAGGCTGTAAGGGATTGGCAAGAAATATTTAAGGTGATGAAAAGTGAGGACCTGTAACCAAGATTACTGTGCCCAGCAAAGCTGTCACTTAGATTTGAAGGGCAGATAAAGAGCTTTCTAGACAAGAAAAACACTAAAAGAGTTCATCACCACCAAATCAGTATTAGAGGAAAAAATCATCAAAACTAATAAATAAAATAATGAATAATAAAATGGCAATAAATACATATCTATCAACAGTTGAATCTAAAAATCAAAATAAACAAGCAGAATGGAAACAGACTAATAGATACAGAGAATATTGACAGTTCTCAGATGGGAGGAGGGTTCGGGGATGGGTAAAACAAATGAAGTGATTAAGAAGTACATATTGGTAGTTACAGAGTAGACATGGGGATGTAAAGTACAGTATAGGGAATATAGTTAATAATATTCCAATAACTATGTATGGTATCAGATGAGTACAAGATTTATCAGGATGATCACTTAGTAACTTATGTCTATAATTACTGGGGTATACACTTAAAACTAATATAATATTGTATGTCAATTGTTAGAAATAAAATATGACAATATGGAAAAATAAAATAAATAAACTATCTTACTGATTATGCACTTATTTAAACTCTTCTCCTGGAACCTGAAAGGCTGGGGCCCTTGATCAAATTGGGCAGTGATAATAGGGCTGGTGTGAGGGCACAGCATCAACTGAAGCTGATCCAAATGATGACAATTGGGGATAAAGCAGGAGTTAAGCTAAACTTGAATTAAAACTGAAGCATCAATTTTATGAAACTAGGTAATGAGGCCAAAAGCAGGGACCAGGAAATAGAACAAGAACTAAACACCAAGGGACAGAGAAGAGTCCCAGTATAAAGGACAGGAAGAACTTTTTTAAAATGCTATGGTCTGGAGCATAACTCACTATAGATTTTAGAAGCTATGTTTCTACCCTGTTTGTGGGGAAAGCAGACCTACTGTAAGATAAGGAAAGAAGATGGCAGATGAAATTTAATTTATTGTTATCCTATAAAGTTCTAGACATTTGGGTAAGCACTTTACATGAATGCATTGTCTAGGTTTTGGTTCACAAAAAACCCTCAAATAATCCATGGTCTCAGTGTCACAAAATCCTATAGGGGGTACAGACAAATCAAATAAGGACCTAATTTCAAGCTCATGATCTTTCCCAGTAGCTACATTCTGGCAAAAGTTGATAGCATCAAGTATATTAAATGTATAGGACACACACAAGAAAAGAACATTTTATCAATAATTTGCTCATAATTCTCTTCAGAACATGTATGCTGAACTGATTTATCTTGCTAATTAACATCCTTACATTAGTATTATAATGGCTTTTTTTGGTCCAGCAGCAAATTCCAACAATGTGGAAAGACAGAAGGACACAGATGTTGGCTGGTACAAATGAGTATTTGTGACAATAACCCTCAAAATAAACAATCTACACATGGCTAATGAGAAAAGACTGCATTTTCCTACTTTCGTTTTATCAAACAGTAGATCATTTTGTGCTAAATTCATGTTGATGCTAACTGCCCACTGGCATTTTCTTCATGCTTATATTTACTCTTACAAGGTTAAAATTAAAACTTTTGAATTCTGGTATGGAGATATTGCAATTAAGTGCTATTGAACCAGTCTTCATAATTTTTTTTTAAAAATCTATAGGAAAATATATCAATTTACATTCCACACTTCCAATCCCTTTCTAGTGTGTAATGCACTAAAATCAATGGGATATCTCCAACAGGAACTAGGGATGTAACATTTAAACCAACAGCATCTATTTCCAATTACATTTCTCTGGCAAAACCCCCCAAAAACACCATCAAAAGGCTCAATTTTACACAGAATTAAAAAATGTAAATTAAGCCCTGGCAGGGTGGCTCAGTTGGTTGGAATCCAAAATTTGTGAGTTTGATTTCCGGTCAGAGCACAGAGCACATACCTAGGTTGCAGATTTGATCACTGCTCTGGGCACATTCAGGAGGCAACCAATCATTATCTATCTATCTATCATCTATCTCTGCCTCTATCTCTCAAAATAAAAATAAAATATATCTTTGGGTGAGGATTTTAAAAACTAAAAATTAAAAAATAAGTTATTTTCATAAGTTCTTATGAAAATAAATAAGATATTGTCCTCTTAGCTCTTGACAGGAGGTCACATTTTATCTTCAAGTTGTTTTGTTATAAAAAGCTAATAAATGTAGAAAAGATTTGCAATAGTTTCTGCCCACTTTTCATCTCCTTTGGTTGACTCCCAATGCTTCAGTAGAACCAGTACCCTTTACCTTTCCTCTACAGCAGAGTTAGCACATCTTGCACAGTTTCTCACCTTGCATTTAGCCTACCACAATTTGAATATGCCAACCATGGAAACTGCACTCCCAGAATTTCTAGGTGCTACATATTTAAGGAGTACTTGGCAGTTCTATTAATTTAACTTCTCTGAAGCATTTGATACTATTGACCATACTTCTCTTTTAAATTCTTCTTTGAGTTCTACATCCACATTCTTCTGTTTTTCTTCCTACCCCTGGACCTTTCCTTCTTAAAATCTCATCAAGTTTCCCCCTTTTTCTTTGTCTATGCGATAATTGTTGGTGACCACCACAGTGTACTTCTCAACTCTCCTACGTAACTTTTTTTTTTCTGTGATCTTAGCCATCTTTAATTACTATTTTAAATATCTTATTTCCAGTCGTGACCTCTCTGGTGAACTCCAGACTTTTTCATTATACAGTACACTATAAAATTCCGCTTGAGCCTCCACGTTAATAGGTCAATCATATTGCTGAATATTTTGTTATTTTTCTATGTCTCTGTCTTACCCAACGTCATGATGATTTATGTAGTTTTCCTTGTACAAAATCTGGGAGTTATCCTTAACTCTACCTTCATTTCAACACCCACCACACCTGAAGGATTATGAATTCATATTAATCCTACCATTTTGATGTATGAAAAAGTTTCAGTTCTCTCTCTTTGTACCAACTTTCTTATTTTCCTTAACCCAATGTACTTCAATAACCTCTTTTCTTTTTTCCTTCATTATGATCTTTTTTTCCCTCTAATGCAGTCTCTGCAACAGTTCAGTAATCGCTTTTGTGAGTGATTACTCACAAAAAGTGTGAGTAATGATTACCCACAGTAATCATTTTGAAGTCAACTCTCATCCTGTCATTGCCCTGCTTACAATCCTTCAGATGTTCCACCTGGACTTTGTGTTTCCTGCCAAACTCTCAGGCATTGGATACAAGGTCTTTCATAATCCAATTCCAGCTAACATCTTGTCAGTGTCAATCTCCTTCCCAATATCCCACCCAGTCTTATAAAAATCAGATAAACTACATAGCTTCTCAAGTGTAACATCTTAGTCTTTCTTATCTTGAAACCAGCTGCTCACAAGGAATACTCTTCTCCTTATGACCCTTCACTTCTAACTTTCCCAGACTCATTTCTTCATACTCAACTGAGAAGTTTCCATGATTCACACCCCCCAACATACATCTCTACACACACACACACAGTTATACACTTACACAGTTTAGGCCAAGTGCTGTATCTCTAGACCAGGGTTTATCAACACTGGCAAAAATAATTCTTTGTTGTTGGAGGCTGTTTTTTCACCTGTAGAGTGTTTAGAAGCAACACCACCCTTACATACGTGATTCTAATAGCACTCTTGTCCCAACTGTGTCAACCAAAATTTTCTCCACACAACAGCAAAGGTTCTTTTGGGGGGACAGGAAACTACTTCATGTAGGGAATGACTATTCTAGATTTTTATAGCTTCCTGTTCTCACTTTCAACAATTAAATTTATATGAGAAAAGAAGAACTCAAAACTACCTAGCAATTCTGAGTATTTTATCCAAAGAAATCCTAAACCTAATTCAAAAAACTATATGCAGCTCTATGCTTATTGTGACATTATTTACAATAGCCAAGATAGGGAAGCAATCTAAGTGCCCATCAATGGATCAGTGGGTGAAAAAAATGGTGGGGGATATATGACTTGGCCATAAAAAAGAATGAAATCTTACCATGTGCAATAACATAGATGGACCTAGACAGTATTATGCTAAGCAAAATAAGTCAGGCAAAGACAAATACCATATTATTTCACTTACATATAGAATCTAAAAAACAAAGTAAATCAACAAATAAAACAGACCTGTAGATATAGAAACAAACTGATGGTTGCGAGATTGGGGGTGCATTTGGGGGTTGGATGAAACAGTAAAGGAATTAAGAACTACAAATTGGCAGTTGCAAAATAGCCACGGGAATGTAAAGGACAGCATAGGTGATGCCGTCATTAGTACTGTAATAACTACGTGTGGGGTCACGCGTGTGTACTAGACTTGTTGGGGAAATCACTTTGTTAGTTGTATAAATGTCTAACCACTGTGCTATATACTTGAAACTAATATAATATTGAATGTCAACTATGATTGAAAAAAAATTAGCCCTGGCAGAGTGGCTTGGTTGGAGCATTGTCCTGAGCACCAAAAGGCTGCAGGTTCAATCCCCATTCAGGGCACATATGGGCAGCAACTCATCAACATTTCTCTCTCACATTGGTTTCTCTTTCTCTCTTTTCCTTCCTTTGTCTTTAAAGTCAATAAAACCTATCCTCAGGCGAGGATTAAAAAAAATTAAAGGGCTTAAAACAATGATCTAAGTATTTTCTCTAAAAGTTACCAAAAGAGGAAATTAAATACACAGAATTGAAGATAAGTTGCTAGTATTGGTAAGAGCAATAATCAACTAAAGAAGGTGCATTAAGACTAAAATTTTGATAAAACTTGCAAAATTCAATTTAAAAAGCAAAAACTAACTGAATTAAGAGTTTATAAAAATATCATTGCAGATTCTACAATTATTAAAAAGATTTATAAAAATCTTCATACCAAAAATGAACTCTAGCCCTTTCAATCTCACTGCATAATGGATAATCCTGGCGGAGCCTTCATAGCAACATAACTATTTAGAAGCAGATTGATCACATTGCCAAACAACTTGCTCTTTTCCTGTGCCTGTGCCTTATCCAGTGTTTATAATCTTATTTAAAAGTTTTTATGAAATTGATAGATTCTTATAAAAATATAATTAACTGAATCTGAAGCAGAGCTTGTAATTAAAATTTTTCTCACAAGAAAATCCATGCCCAGATGATTATACCCAAGAATTCTTGAAGATATTTAAAGAATAAATAAAACAACTCATATAAAATTTATCAGGGATGAGAGGTTGGAGTGGAGGGAGAGTTTGCACTTTCCAACTTGTTTGATAAGGGTGGAAAAATCTTGTTACCAGAACCTAACAAAGACGTTACAGAAAAGAAACGTTACAGACCAATTTCTTTAACAAAAGGGAAAAAAACTCTCAACACAATGTTAGCAAATCAAATGTCATTATATATTAAATAAGATATTACATAAAGAAAATTAATGCTTTTTTTAATATAATATTTGCTTAACATTAAAAAGCAAATTAATGTAATTCACTATATTCACATAATGAAGAAAAATATAATACTAATAGTTGTAAAGATTTGATAAAATTAAATATTCACTAATGATAAAAATCCTTAGCAATCTAAGAATAGAAAGAAACTTTTTTAAACAAAAAAGAGCATCTACAAAAAAATATTTAAAAAATGGTAAAATACTGAAGATTTTTGCCAAAAATCTAGACTGAGACAAGGTTGCCTTCATAAGCTATTACCACTGCTATTCAACATTATTCTAGAGGTTCTAGATGGTACAATATGAAAAGAAAAAAAAGAAAAGAGAAAAGGAAAGGATTAAAATTAAATTGATCTTATTCTCAGATGACATGATTGTGTACTCAGAAAATATGTACATACATACATACATATGTTTCCCCATCTACATGCCTCTTCCCTGTATCTTCTTTTCTTCAATCTGCTGTTCTTGCACTTTCCAGATCCCTGAACAACCTGCCAAGCTATTTACCACTTACCAGAAGAAATTTGCATATCTCAAACCACTTCTTTCTTCACATAAACTTGGTGACAGTGTACTGAATGAAGTTCTGCCCACTGGGAGATTGTGCCCTCACTGTTGCCTTCCAAGGTCACCCCAAGTGATAGCAATGTGGCAGTATTCCTTTCTTACACCAACATATCAAGTAATCCACCCACTGCCCAGGCCTATGTGATTGGCACGACTGTCAGTCAGTCCTTGAGGTTTGAAGGAGTCCTTGAAGAAGATGTACTTGTGAAATTAGAGAGTTGCTGTTACAACACTGGTACGTGATAAGGAGTTCTGGTCAAGAAACATCTAACAAGTTTACCCAACATGAACAGGCATATGCCCTCAGGTACCAGAGAAATGACTACACCACAGGTTTGGGAAGAGGACATGGACTATAACTTCATCTATCACCTGTCCTCTGCATATCCTCTTCTAAAGAGTGATCAGCTGATGTGTGTGCATTTTCTGGTATGTGTCCTCTCAGAATTTGTATCTTAGTGCTCCCCAAAGAATTGGGTATTTTCCAATTCACCTGTGTATGCTATTCTATTTAAAAAAAAGAATCAGAAGAATGGCTATCGAAGGTGCTTTCTACATATATTCATTCTGCAGGATTCTTCTTTTTTAGTCAATAACCCTGAGTTTGAAAAGTGACTGAGTCCTGAAAACAGGGATTGGGATTTTCCACTACAGAGGCGGGCATCGATCTTGTTCTCATTTGTTCTTGACCTTCTTTGATTAGGTCACAGGTCAGCAAACTTCTCTGTTAAGGGCCACAAGCAAATATTTCACAGGTTTTTTTAGGCCACACAGTCTCTGGTGCATTCACTAAGCTTTTCTACTATAACATAAAACAGCCATAAATAATAGGTAAACAAGGGGATATGGCTATGTCCCACAGGAAAATGACTGGCTTTGACCCACAAGCTGTAGTTTGCTGACCTCGATACAGGTCAAGTAATTTACTGACTGGCTGCCCATCTATCTCATATGCAGCAGAGCCATGGTCTATCAACTAAGATGGATCCCCAAAAGTAGGCCTCTGCATGCCATTCTGACCTTGCCACCCATCATAATAATTATATCTCTTTTGCTGCTGATGGCTAAGTGCTGCCACCTGCTATCAAATATGCCATGATTTTATTATCCACATTGACCCCAGGGAGATGAGTTCTGTACAGCATCTTCTGTGATCAGTGAAAACCTATGCAGAGTGTCACCATGATGCTTATCAATGCTGGAGCCCCCTTCACAGAGAATTTTTTAGCACATTTGTAAAAGGAGTATCCTTTGGGCCTTACAGGAAACCTAGTCAGATGGTATTATTTACGGGCTTTTTAAATAAATTTGCTCTAACATGCTCAGATCTCTGAGTCTTTTATTCCTTGTGCAGTATTCCACCAAGCCAGTTCTAGCAGCTTTATTTACTGTAGGCTATCAGTTCAAGCCTCAAAGTGACACCCCGATAAAATTATAGGACCATCTCAGGACCCTATTTCCATGCTGTTAAATCCTAAGTCACCTCAATATTAATAGTGTCCACTATCTAGTCTTACATTTCATCCTCTTCCCATCCAACCACTGATATAACATTTTAAAATTCATTCTGAAGCATGTTATTCTAGATCCTTGTAGTGTAATTTAACCAGACATACTGCTCTTTTAGTAAGCAATTCCTTTCCTCCTGTTCAGGTACATTATTTCACTCTTTGGCCAACCTGAGATGTCCTTATTTACTTGTATACTGGCAGGGTGGTGGTGGGGAGAGAAAATCCCAAGGAAGGCAAGTATACAAGCAAGAAGAGGTTTTTCTCCTCCTGCAAACGGCGGGGTGGGGAAAATTACTGGTGACCTAGAACTTCCAAGAAAATATGGTATTCAAGTGTCTCAAGTCCATTTACCCATATATCTTCATCAGCTCTAAGGGTCCCACTCCTTCCCTCTCAGGGTCCTGACTTTGATGTAGGAGGGCTATAAATTCAACCTCCCGTATAGTGGTGCCACATTTAAAATCAGGTATTGGACCTGATTTTCAACAGTTCTTATTCTCTTAGCTGAAAGATTTAAGAGTCCCTTCTTTATTGCCTTGAAGACCTTCTGGCTTTTGCACAACCCCTCATTAATTACTAGGTGACAGCCTCATATTCTCCCTTTGGGACTTCTCTGGCAGCTAACAATAGCAAATCAACTCCATGCAGTACCTACTTACCCAATGTCTCTCAAGAGCTGGAGGTATAACGTGGGCCAATGCATCCCCTTCCCCCTCTATCTCATCACAATTTATCAAAGATTAGAAATTTAGTAATTGTGAGGTTCTGCATACCAAGGTGTATATCCACTAATTACTAAGCTGTGCACAACCACCCAGAAGTCTGTTATCTGAAATCACTTCTTCTTCCTTGCATAAGATTTATGACAAGGTGTACTGACTGAAGTTCTGCCCACTAGGAGGGTTTTCCCTTACTGCTCAATTGCAGAGTGGCCTCTGAGTGGCAGTAACGTGAGAGTAGTTCTTCTGCTTGCACCAACATATTAAGCAAACTGTCCATGATCCAGGCCCAGGTGTTCTGTTCCTCCATTAACTGGCCCTAAAGAATAAATACCCCATGAAGTCACCACTATGAGCTCAGGGAAAATTGTTGCTGGAGTTCTTTTTATCTCCTAACTGGTGAGATCTCCGGTTGCAGAATCTGACACCAAAGAGACAACTTCAAGGTACTGTCTTAAGTTGAGTTTCTCCACAAGCATACTTCAAGAACAGGATTTGAGGACAAGCCCTTTATCTGAGAGTTGTTCCTGAGAGGAAGTAAGACAAATAAGAAAAGGAAACCAGATGAAGAGTGTTTTATCAAGCAAGTTACTGGTGAGGGCAACTAAAACACACTCATGCTGGGAAATTCATGGAGACAATGTAAAACATACCTCAAAAATATCCTTCCCAAGAGCCAGGAAAGCTGAAGTTTTTATCTTAAAACCTCAATGCATCATTGGCCAAAGATTGCTCTTGGGGTGTGAATGCCCTGCTCCTTCCAGATGCCCTGAATCCAAATTGAGGGGAACCCTGAGACTGAACATGGCAGAACAGGGCATTGTAGTTTGTTCTGGCACAGTGAGTGCCAAGGGGTGTGGGCATGCCATTAGTTACATACATTGCATATGGTATAGCTGATAGGAAGTGAGATAATAATGGCAGGGGAAAGGTAGATGTTATTTCTTGGAGTAAAAAGCTAAGATACTCTATAGACACTTCCCAAATGCTCAAAAGAGAGAAAAGCTTATTTTCCTCTCCTGCAGGACTCAAAGTTGCTGGTCAATAGTGGCTCTTCTCCGTGCAGTTATTCAAAGGCCAAGACTACTGCAGTTCTGCAATATTCAGTATGTGGCTTCCAAGGCCACACTGAAAACCACCTTTCAGCCAGGAAAAGGGGGAAAAACAGGAGGCAGAGATTTTTTTCTTAAGCAAGTACATTGAAGCTAACAGTCATCATTTCTACTCATGTAACATTCACAAGATATTTATCATATGATCATACTTAGCAACAAAGTTGTCTAGTAATTGTTCTTACTGGGAAGACACATTGCAACAAGACTTTTTTACCATGGAAGAAAAGAAAATAGATTGTGGAGTAGTGTCTGCCTCAGAAAGTAAGAGCACTGGACGGGATTCTGGATGCTAATTAAAGTTCATGAAAACAAGAAATACTTATACATATGTTGTTCAAAAGTGCAAAGATAATCAATATAACTCAAAATTAGGGGAAATAAAAGAAAGATTATGTGGCAGTTCTATTTTTAATGTTTTGTGGAACCACCACACTGTTTTTCCATAGTATATGTATCAATTTACATTCCCACCAATGTACACAAGGGTTCCCTTTCTCCACATCATCACCAACAGTTGTTATTTCTTGTCTTTGATATTAGCTATTTTAACAGATGTGAGGTGATATTTCATTCTGATTCTGATTTGCATTTCCCTGATACTTAGTGATGAAGAAAACCTTTTTAGGTACTGTTTGCCATTTGGTTGAAAAAGGTATCTATTCAGTTCTCTGCTCACTTTTTTAAAACAAGTTGTTTCTTTTGTTATTGATTTGTATGAGTTCTTTAATATTTTGGATATTAGCTACTTATCAGAAATATGATTTGCAAATATTTTCTTCCATTCCATAAGTTTTTATTTTGTTGATTTTTTTCTTTGCAATCTCACTTCTGGGTATATCTCAAAGGAAATGAAAACAGGAGAGCAGAAGGATACCTGGATTCTCATGTTCACAGCATCGTCCACAATTGCCAAGGTATGAAAATAACCTAAATGTCCATCAAGAGAGGAATGCGTAAAGAAGATGTGGTATATAGGTACAGTGGAATATTATTTAGCCATGAGAAAGAAGGAAATCTTGCTTTTGAGACAACATAAAGGAACTTTGAGGCCATTATGCTAAGTGAGATAAGTCAGACAGAAAAGATAAATAAAAAGATCACTTACACAGGAGATCTATGAAACCAAACCCGCACAGACAGAGAGTAGAATGCTGGTTACCAGGAACTAGAGAGTGGCAAATTGGGGAGATGTCTATCAAAGGAAACAAACTTCCAGTTAGAAGATAAAGAAGTTCTGGGTCTAATGCGCAGCGTTATGATTATAGTTAAAAGTACTGCATTATATAATTGAAAATTGTTAAGAGAGTTGATCTTTAATGTTCTTAGAAAAAATGAAATGGTAATTATGTGATATGATGGAGGAGTTAGTGAACACTACAGTGATAATCGTATTGCAATATATAATTTTACCAAATGAACACTTTGAAGCTATACAATGTTATATGTCAATCATGTTTCAGTAAAGTTGAAAATAAAGTGCATTTCCTGTAGGCAGTAAAAATAAAAGGGAGAGAATTTATGTAAATAAGCCAATTACTCATGTTTTTGTGAAAGGTAGTCAATAGTGATTGTCTGAGGGTAAGAAGAGTTTACTTATATAATGTAATGGCTTAAAAGTAAACACCAAAGAAATTTAAAGCAACCAAAAAAGTTTTTCAAATACTTGCTTCTAGATATGGGGGAGGGAAAATAAAATTTATTTTATACCATTACTCTGAAAAGAATAAAAGTACACTTTGAAAATATAAAGAATGAAGTGGTTTTGACAGGCTGATATAAAATAATTTCTGAAATATGTTTTAACTAATAAAAGCAAAGTATAAAACATTATATTTAATACCATACCACTAGGTGTAGCTCAGGAAGAATGTGCACAGAGTGTGCTTGTCTATGCTTGCAAAATATTCATCAATATATGTAAAAAATTATTCACAATTGTTATCATCAAAGACTGAAATAGAAGTTTGGATTAGAAAAAGGAGAATTTCAATTTTTCTGATTTACTTTATCACTTTATTTTACTACACTTGTTCGCATAAGTTTTTGATATATAGTTACAGGAAAAATAAATCTGTTGGGCTAAAATGTCAAATACTCTGCACTACCTCTTCTAGTGGTTGGTATAACTTCAGCTGTGAACTATTTCAGAATTCCTCAGCATTCAGTGCAGCTCTCTGTCTCCCATCAGCTGGTGCAATCATTGAGTTATAACACTACAGAGTTTTATTAATATGAGCAAAGAAGAGTGCTCTCCTTTCTCACATTCCTCATCAGTGCTATCTGACTGACTTCCATACACTCAGAACAAGACAGTTCTAAGTTAGCATGCATTCATTCATCCATTTATCAATTCACCCATCTCCTTAAAATTTCAAGTCAAAGCAGCAACAAAATCATTAGGAGCAGCTGATGAAAACATCATGACAGTGATGGATGGTGTAAAAAGAATTTTGGGAGACAGGAATGTTTCAAAAAATGTGTTTGAATTATTTAAGAAGGCTCTACCAGCTATGGCCAGAGTTTGAAGAAATAAGTCTTAATCTTAGTTCAATGTCTTTTATTCTTTTCATCACAATACTCTTAGAAAAAAATAGCCCCTGGGGGTAAATACTGAGAGGAGTTTTTATTATTAATAATTTCTTCTTCAGAATATTTTAATGAATGTGATTATTTAAGTATGGCAGATGTTCTGAAAGTCTGCTCACCTGCACTGACTTTGTACAATCAGAGAGAAATAATGACCAGTTTTAGTATAATATGCATTCATGAGTTATGTTTTGACCATAAGGTAAAATTTCCATTTCCACATACTAAAATTTTTATGACTTTTCAGCTGGTTCAATGGATCATTTTCTTTAAAAGTGAACAAATTTGCCATATAGTTTTTGCAATTAGGTCTCTCTGACTGTTTAGAATATCACACTGATTACCTTTGCTTAATGCTTCTGATCACATAGACAAATTCCAAGTTATTCTTTCAGATATTTATTTCAGTCACTTAAAACCTTCTTGTTGGCTGAATTCCCATTCTTCTCCTGAGGCAATAGGATCGGCTTTCTGCTGAGTCAGTTCTGCAGGGCCAGGATCAGATATCAGGGACATGGAAGACAAAGAAGTGAACACAGAAAAAAGAATCAAGACAGCAAATATTCATAAAGTCAAAATGGTGGGAGATGTTTCAAAGACTCATACAGTCTGAGGCTGTCAGATGCAGAGGTATAAAGAAACAGGAACCTTGCTCTGGTCAGGTGGTTCAGCTGGTTGGAACATCTTCCCATACCCCCAAATGTTGCAGGTTCGATTCCTGGTCAGGACACATACCTAGGTTTTGGGTTTGGTCCCTGGTCAGGGTGCCTGCAAGAAGCAACCAATCAGTGTTTCTCTCTCACATTGATGTTTCTCTCTCTCTCTCTTTTTACCCCTTCCTCCCTCTCTAAAATCAACAAACATATTCCCGGGTAAGGAACCTAGAGCTAGGAAGGAAAAGAAAATTGGACAAAAAGGTCAAAAGTAGTATCTGGCACTGGCCTAAAGTAAGAGTCAGACTGCAATCTGTGACAAAATCCACTCAGACAGGACCGCCGTGCAGCCCTTTGGCCTGTACGGTGCATGTAAAAGTGACTGAAGAGACAAGTTGGGGCTGTGACTCAGGTCTCACCTGTCTGCCCAGAAGCTCCACATAGGCTAGTGAAGCCCTGGGCTCAGGTTTCCGTGCCCAGCTTCCCCTTGGCTGCATTAGGAGTTTTAAGCATCTTCCCGTCTCTAACTTATTAACACTCCGTCCTCAGTCAAGCAAGAAGTGTGCAAAAACACAACAAAAACACAGAAAAACAAACAAACACAACAACAAAGGAAACAAGGCAAAATTTAGAGGATGTATGGGAGGACAGAACAAGGAGTGGATGCCAGACTGAAAATGACAGGATTTCTGACAGCTACTTCCACATACAAAAATGTAGACAATATATGGTACATATTTATATGTTTCTTATATAATTATATTATATATTTATATAGTTATTATATATAACATATATTTTATTTTATACAGACATTATATATATATTTAAAAGCAGGTAAGCAGTGCTCTAGCAAGGCTCTGTCTCAAAATAATATAATATTTATTTTAAAAATTATTTTAATGATGACAGTTCCTCATTTAATTTCTTCTACAGATATATGTTTTTACTTCCTACTGTATATGTTCCAGGGAGTATTTCAGAAGATACAATGGTCTTTGCTCTCATGGAGTTTACAACCCAGCAAGAGAAAAATCGGTGATCCTGTGGAGTCAGTTTAGGTGTTTGAGTCCAAAGGAGTGGAAGGGGTACCTTGGAGGCACATAACACAGGCAGCTGGTGGGGGAGGGGCTGCTGATGCAGGCTGCTCAGCTATTCTGCAGGAGTAGATGATATTCTATGAAAATACATAAAGGAATTTCATTTCACATGAAATTAGTGCATGGCCTTTGAATTACAAACACTTTAATATAGTAACAAGCACCCTGTAGAAATTAGATAAGTGTTCCGATGCTCCAAATTTTCAATTGACAGTAATTAATCTAGTTACAGACACTGGGGAGGGATCACTTTCTTATGAAATTGAAAAGCAGTTACAGACATTATACCTGAACTGAGAGCGGATTCTTCATCCCCTTTCCTGTGATTTGTACTGAAAAACCCCCATCCTTTCCCCACCATTGCTAGAATCCAAAAGACTTAGATTTGAATCCTACCACACTCCTTGCTGCTGTGTTCCACTGTGTCATCTTTGAAAATGCCAATGAATAACTATTGTCAATAGTGATGTATTAAATGAGAAAAACAGGAAAAATTCATAGCATAACATGGACCCTGTGGTCTTAAGAATAAGTTAATCATATCCTTGGTGAAAAGTATCTATTTTGATATAATTCAGGAGAAAACTGGCCACAGTTTTAATAATGTAGACAGAGAAGACTTGAGCGTCCATAGCCTGAGATGTCCTCCCCACCACAGGGCCAGAGCTCCCCCTTTCCCACTTGCCCTCTGGGGCCAGCAGAAATTAATTAGTTCCATCACTATCTAGATCAAAGAAGTGGAAAATGTGATATATATTAGTATTCTTTGCTGCCATAACAGATTACCAAAAAACATAGTGGTTTCAAACAACAGCCACTTATTACATAAATTGTTTGTGGGGCAGCAGACCAGTCCCGCTGTGGCTCATCTGGTCTCTTCTTAGTGTCTCACAAGGAGCAAATCAAGGTGCCTGCAAGCTTGTTTCTTTCTGGAGACTCCTGGGAAGAGCAGCCCCAAGTTCATCCAGGTGATTGGCAGGGTGCAGTTCCTTATGGTTATAGGAAGGAGTATCTGTTTCAGGGAGCCTCCCAGTTCCCTAAGCGTAGCTGCATTCCCCCTCATGTTGCCCCTTTGTTCTCCACACCAGGACAGGCTATTACCAATTTCTTCTTAGCTCTGACTTCCCCTTTTGCTTCTTCCAACTGGAGATAATTCTCTTCTCTGAAAGCATGTGTGATTAGACTGAGTCCACTAGGTAATATAGGATAATCTTTATTTAAGTCCCCTAATTAATTCACCAATGAAGTGAATAATATATGCACAGTTTCTGAGGGATTAGGATATGTATATCTGTGTATGACCATTACTCTGCTTAGATCTGCTGGGCTGCACAATAGGAGCAGGAGGAAATGCTTTAGACATGGCAAAAGGGAAACAGGAGACCTGTGGCAGTAAAGGGATGGCAAGCTGTGGTTGACTATGGATAAGAACCTGCATCTGTTTGGGGGTTTTGCCTTGTTAGCAAGGTGTTTGCTGTCTGTTTTGTTTTTAAATTGAATTTGAATGCCTTTGAGGACAGTATGTATATATTTATTAACTCCACATTTCTCACCATTCCTCATAATCTTGCTCTGTTCTTCTTCACACAATTATCTTATCAGCCAGGCTTCTAAAAGCATTGTATTTGCAAAGTCTGCTTTAAAATAAGGTCCATGGGAGACAGAGAGGATAGAAGTGGGGCATATGAGAGTCGAGTGTGCATTTGATCAGGGGAAGACAAAGGGTCATAACAGTGGCTATCCCACCCTACGGGGATTGGAAGGGCACCAGTAGCCATCCTTTGTAGGGTGTTCTCCAGAACAGCCCACCAAGGATGGCTTCTATCTCGAGTGATTCTATCATCCATTCCTCAGATACTTTTCTCCTCTAGAAAGGAATTAGGAGCATATTGAGGAACATGGAAAGGAAAAGTTTTCAGTGTAGCTACACGGCAGAATAGGAGAGACTCAGTAATGGTTACTAGTTCCACTAACCCATCTCTCTCTTCATAAGCTCATTTCTTACCTGTTTACTAAAATGCCTACAAATGAAATCTATGTGCTTTACTTTTCTCCTCTTCAAATAGGGAAAAGTATTAGAACCTAATGCAGTGGGTTTATGAATATCATATAAATTAATTTATGTAAGAAGACTATCTAAACATAGCACTTACTCAAACAATACTTAATATTGTTATTGTTAAAACATCACAGTTATCAAAAGATCTCAGTATCTGTGATTTTTTAAAAAGACTGAGTAATGTATTTGTGAAACAGATTAAAACGTTGTTTTTAATGTTTAGTGTTTAAAGTTGAAAAGATGTACTGGCTTCTCACAGGGAGCTCAGTGTCCCTGGAGGATACCAAAGTAAATTGATCTTACAGGAAAGAGCCACAAAATGCCACAGCGGGGGGTAGGAGAGATGAAAATATAATGGACAGAGAATCATAGGTTTGAAGCATTTGTGACTTATCCAAAGGTGGATTTTCCGTGGAGCTAATAAAGCTTAATCTTTGGTAAACTTTGGGACACAGGGCACTTCACAATGCAGGGCAGCTTCCCAGGTGACCTAACAGTGTGTGAATTTCCCCCCATATTTATTTAAGGCATAATTGACAAATCAATTTAAAACATATTTAAAGTGTACAATATGATGATTTGATATATAACTCAAAACATTGTGAAAGGATTCTTCCCATTGAGTTAATTACCATAACACATCCATCAACTCACATATATACCTTTAGTGTATGTGAGATCATTTAAGTTCTAGTTTCTTTGTAAATTTTAATTATATAGTACAATACTAACAACTATCACCACCATGTTTTATATTAGATCCTCAGACCTTACTCACTTTATAACTGAAAGTTTTTACCTTTTTACCAAACTTTCCCTGTTCCCCTATCCCCAGCTTCTGGCAACCACTTTTCTACTTTTTTTTCTATAAGTTCATTTTTTCTTTTTATGATTCCACATATAAGTGATACTATGTAGTATTTGTCTCCCCTACCTGGCTTATCTCACTTAGCATGAACACTCCAGATTCATCTATGCTTTTGCAAATCATGAAATTTTCTTCTTTTTAACACTAAATAAAATTTCATTGTGTATATGTCTGTGTAGGTAGATAGACAGATGATAGACAGGTGATAGGTGATAGACAGATGATAGATAGATAGATAGATAGATAGATAGATAGATAGATAATAGATAGATAATAGATAGTGGATAGATGATAGATAGCTTTAGAGATACAAAGCTCACATTTTCTTTATTCATTCATCTGCTAATGGACACTCAGTTTGATTCCATATCTTAGCTATTGTGAATCTGCTGCAGTAAAAATGAGAGTACAGCTATCGCTCTGAGATAATGGTTTTGTTTTCTGTGTACACCCAGCAGTGGGAAAGTTAGATCATGTATTAGTTCTATTTTTAATTCCTTGAGCAATCCCCATACTGTGTTCTATAGTGGCTATACCTGTTTACCTTCCTGGCAACAACGTATAAATGTTCTCTTTTCTTCACCACCATTTTTTATCACTTGTTTTTTTGATAATAGGCACCCTAAGAAGTGTGAGGTAATATCTCATTTTTGTTTTAATGAGTATTTCCCTGATAATTCATGATACTGAGCAAGTTTCATGTACCTGTTGGCCATTTATATGTTGTAGGAGACCATTCTGTGTGGGGTGGACCCAGCTCCCAATGGAAAGCAAGGTCTGATGCACAGGACCCATGCCCATGGATAGGTTCTCCCGTGGGAAATCAGACCTGCATTGTACCGAGGCCACTTTTAGACTTGCTTTTGCTAAAACTGCCTTGCCCTGAACTAAAGTTTGTGCTAAACCTCCCCAGTATGCAGTGTAACCAGTTCAACAACTTTCCCCTTGGAATTTGCAAACATCCTTTTTCTGTGATGTGATTAGCGGCATCATCTCCTTTGTTGTCTGTAAAAGGTAACCACCTAAAGCGAACCTGTGCATAGTAAATGAGGACCATCATGTAATGTGCAGAGAAACCTAATAAAGGCCAGTCCAGGCAAGGGCTGAGGCTTTTCTCCCCTTGAGAGGAAAAGGGACACCTTTTCCTCCACAGGACTCGGTGGTCTGTGTGCATTTCTCGTGCCTCATCCACACTGTGGTGGACCCCACGAGCCGGGGTCCGCATCCGTATGTTGTTGTTTTTTTTAATAAAGTCTATTCAGGACTTTTGCTCATTTTTAAATTAGGTTATTCATTTATTTTTGCTATTAACTTACATGGATTCATTGTATATTTTGGGTATTAACCCCTCATTTGATATATGGTTTGCAAAATTTCTCCCATTCCACAGGTTATCTTTGCATTTTATTGATTTTATTTTTTTTCTGTGTGGAAGCTTTTTTAGTTTGCTCTAGTCCCACTTGTTTGTTTTTGCTTTTGTCATCTTTTCTTTTGGTGCCATGTAATCACTTCCTAAAACAAGATCCACCAAAGTGAAAAAGACCTCAGTTCTCCCAAACCTGGACCTTCATCTGAAGTAGATATACATCCATTCCATGGGGTTCTTGAGATCCGCATGTGGTTTGTCAGTATTCTTAATGTTTATTTCTGGCAGTCTCTCTGCCATTGCATCTGCTCTACATTTGGCTTATTGACCAAGGACACCCAGTTTCTCAGACCAGCGGCCTATTTATAATTGTAAACTCTTCTCTGCCCTGCAACCATCACATTTCTTGGTGGCTACATTCTAGAATTTCCACCCCCTAATAGTTCCCAAAGCAATTTCTTCTGTTTCACCTCCACTGTGGTGGTCTCATTCAAACACTCAACAACTCTGTCATGCACGAACATGAATACGATGGGCTATTTATGAACTAATGTTAGAGACTCCTCCCTTACTCCTTCTTCTCTTTCATGTTACCACTAGTATTATTTTTATAAAATGAAAATATGACCATACTACTCCGTTGTATAAAGTGTGTCAATTACTTACCTTCTCCTCCAATATAAATGATAGCTCCTCAGTAGGAAATTTAAGATTCTTCATAATCTGGCTGATGTGTTTCTGTCAGTATAGTCCCATCATCTACCACTTGTTTGGTTCCTTTTCCCCTGCTGCTTTGAACTTGTCACTTTTCAAATATGCTATCCCGTTTCATACTCCCATGCTTATTCATTCACTATATCCCAGGTCATAGTGGCCTAAACTCCAACACCTTTCTCCAAGATTAACCATAATCTGTCTGGTGAATTTCAAGATATCTTTCAAGAGTTAAGTTTTTTTAATGACCTATATTAAGAATTGCTTGACAACACCTGGAGAATTTGCATTATTTCCTTCATGTGCCCATTGTTCTCTATTGTTTAAGGACAATACTCTTTGTATACTCTTTCATAACATTTGTCACATTATCTTCAAGAGCAGGAATCATTTTTTTTATTGTGACTCCTAAACTTATCACATTTCTAGCATGTAGTATGTTTCAATAAATTTTTAGCAAAGGAATGACTGAAGGAATAGAATAAATAAAAAGATAAGAAATGGTTGCCTAGAAGTTGCTTCTTATGAATAAATCTTGCCCTCCCCCAAAATATCTCAATAAGTATGTCACTGACAAGCATCATGACTTATTCTTTTATATTAGTCTCTGGAGTACTTATCACAGTACATAGCACATTGGAAACATGTCTTAATTGATTAAATATTGTCAGTAAGGGCAACCTAAAGCACACCATTAAAGTTGTCTGATAGAAAAGCTAGAGAGTTCCTCACAGAAGATAGAGGCAAATAAACATTAACTTCTTCCCAGAGAGTAGAGGGTTTGCCTCCTTCCTTAATAGCTCTGAAAAACTACCGATAACCCAGTTTAGGGAAGACTGTATCTGTGATAAAAGCCCCACAGCTGTTTTCATCTTGTAGGAAGAGCCAGTGGAAGTCATTAGATCCTTTCATAGATTAATCTCATTTAGGCTTTTATTTTCCCACACTTTGGAAATGCATATTGCTTGCAACTATATTGATTTCAAAGTGTAGCTCTAGGTTCTATCCACAATGTATGTTGTTATAATTTATGTATTTGTTCTAATTGTAGAAAAATGATGAGCAAAACCTAAAAAATAAAACTATTTCTAATCCCAATATAAGCAAAATAGTGAGAATTAATGTTCTTTATTACTCTTCTTAAAAATTCACAATTAATATTTTTTAAAAAGCAACAATACTTTCTCTTAAACATCCACATATGTCCATCAAAAGTCTATGGAAAAAATATGATCAAGTTTTGGATGTACATGCCAAATACAATAATTGGAATAATTAATTTGAATAATAATTGGAATAAATATGCTTTTATGTAAACATACTCTAAAATTTTTCATCATGTTTTTCTAAAATCTCAATCCAATCCAAGCTTACAAGCATAAAATTAGCATGTTATTATTATAAATTAGAATGGCAATAATATGACAGCAGCACATTATGAGATGCCATTAGAAAAAAAATGGGTTTCCTTCTGCAGGAAATATTGAGAATTCTCTCTCTCCTATATTTAAATGGGAAATAACATTATCGGTTTTGTTTTTTTAAGAAGCACAAGTAACCTTATTTGCCAAGCTTCATTTCCTCCAGATGAAGACTGGGCAAATCATTGCAACGGAAATCACCTTGAACTGATGTGAGATTACACGCACGCAATCAGTGGTGGTAATAATAATCACATCTAACATTTATGGACTGTTAATTATGTGCCAAGAATTTTATATAAATTATTTCAAAATCTACACTATAGTTCTAGGAGTTAAGTACTGCTATTCTCTCTTGCTAGAGTGGATTAAACAGAGGCCAGGAAAGTTCAAATATTCCCAGGACACAGACTCAGCAAGGAAGGTACCGACTCAGGACAATCTCAGGTTGCAGCCCAGCTCTCATCCTCTGGGTTATATTTACTCCATGGACAAATTTTGAATGTCCTAGGCCTCTGTCTACCTTGTTGTCAGGAAGGTTTCTTTTTTTAGGAGTTTCCATTTCCTACATAAGTCTATTTCTTCCCATTATGCCCCCCAAGGAGAACAGCTGGTCAGTGGCCTCCTTCTAATAATGTTAACTAATTCACTGGTTGAGTAAATTTTCTTATGAAAGGTTTCAAACCCCTAGGGAACCAAGTATTTACTCACAAAAGAAAAAAAGTCTACACTTAACAAATGCAAGAACTTTTCTTTAGCATCAAGCAAGCTTTCCCTATATTTTCATTGTGGGTGGGACGGAAAGGAGGCAATGTAAAAGAGCCATAAGTAAAGCTATTTTCTTAACATTTTTCTCTTAACCATGACCTAAAACTTGCTGACTACAGACAGAAAAATTGATAGAAACTCAAAAAATATTTTTCAAATACCCACACAAACATTTTCAGCATTTATATCCCAGAACAAATTGTCAAAAATTGCTCAAAGTGTTACAAAAAATGTTCACACTGATATCTGTTTTGAGATAAGGTCCTTCTCTTCAAATTTATCATTCAATAATAACATTGCAGTTATTCTCTTTTTTGTGAAATTTTTGTTGGTTCTTTATGTAAGTACTCTCATCAGACTCAGTTCATGCCTCACTATGATTTTACTCATTAATCTCTGTCTCTGCTTTGAAAAAGAATCCATGTTTAATGGCCATCTTATGTAATATGCAATGATGCAGGACGCTCTCACACATTCCTGAAAGGGCAGCATTGAAATGTGTCAACAGACTTATCTTTGCATCAAAATCTCATTCATTCAGTTGCCAGTATGGAGAATTGAGAGACTTATTATAATTTTTTTCCTCATAGTAGCTCTAGAAATTAGAATTCCAAATCATTTTGCTATTTGTCAAGGGGTTACCAACATCATGGAAAAGATAAAGGTCATTATAAATTAAAATAAAATATAAATTTTAAAATATATTTAAATCACTAAGTACTTAGAGCAGAGTATTCATTAGTTCTCTCAGTGTATTTAAACATGACTGCAGCTTCTGACATTTACCAGACCTGATAATTAATTCAAAAGGTAAGGCATTTTTTCTTAAGTATAAATATTCTGCTGAGTCTTTTCAAAACCAGAGTGGGTGGGTGGAATGCATAGTACATATTAAATTCTAAAATAAAAATAATTTAAAATTAATATTGTTTGTAAGGAAATAAAGAAAAACCTAATCTCTTTGGTGTATGATTGGATGAATGAATAAATGAAATAATGTTGAAATAATGTTGAAATAATTGTTCGGTTATTAGCCCAGTCTGTCTTTACTTCCTTCAACTTTTTCCTGAAATTTCCAGAATATGATAAGCCCAAAAGTCTACACAGAAAAAAGCTTCAAGAGAGTAATGACCTTTTCTTACTTTCACTCCACCGTATTAACCTTTTATGTGTCCATTTGACCAAAGTATTGAATTGCTACTCTATACCAAATTCTGTGCAAGACTCAAAGAATCACAGGTGAATAAGAACAGTCTTAGCCTCCAGCAGTCGACATTCTAGTAGAGAGACAGACCGTTCCTATGCACTGTGGAGAGCATAACGACTAAGGCATTCAGTGAACTGAAAGCACAGGGAGAAGATAACTAACCACTTGGCAGAGCACCCATCACACCACATTTTAAGCCCGTGAGCTCCAGTCAGTTGCCACTTAAATTTTACTTATGTGTGCAAAGCCTAAACAACTAAATTACCAAATTCTTTCATAAATCCTGCCAGCCAGCTGTGAAAAGTATAATACCTAACTTTTATTCATTGCTTACTAAATACCAATCATTGCTACCAGTTTTTACATATATAAAAGTCAGTTAATCCTCTCAGTTCCCCATGGTAGGTACTATTATTAACTCATTTCAGAGATGAAAATGCTAAGGCATGTGAGGCAAAGTTACTTCCTGAAGTTCACAGAGCTAGAAAATGGAGCTCAGACTCAGAGACTGTGACTCTAGATATACAGTTGTCAAACACTTCACTCCACTGCTTTTTTTTTCTATTTTTATTTAAACTTTATTGTATTTAATCCATCACCAGTTAGTCCCCTTATACCACCCCATAGCAATCACCACACTGGTGTCCATGACCATGAGCCCTTTTTCCTTTTTGCTCAATCCCTTCACCCCTTCACCTCCTTACCCACTAGCTGTCATCCTGCTCTCCATTTCTGAGTCTGTCCCTCTTTACCTTGCTCATTCAGTTTGTCCATTAGAGTCCACATATGAGTGAAATCACATGGTATTTGTCTTTGTCTGACTGGCTTATTACACTTAGCGTAATGTTCTCCAGATCCATCCTTACTGTCATAAAGGGTAAAATTGTCTTTGTTTTTACAGCTGAGTATTATTCCATTTTGTAAATGTCCCATAGCTTTTTTTTTATCTATTTGTCTACTGATGGACATTTGGGCTGCTTCCATATCTTGGTGATTGTAAATAGTGTTACAATGAAATAGGGGTGCTTATGTTCTTTCAAATAAGTGTTTTGGGTTCCTTTGGGTAAATTCCCAGAAGTGGGATTGCTGGGTCAAAAGGCAGATCCATTTTTAGTTTTGTGAGGTATCTTCATGCTACTTTCCACGGTGGCTGCACCAGTCTGCATTCTCCCCAACAGTCCAAAAGGGTTCCCCTTTCTCCACATCCTCACCAGCACTTATTGTTTGTTGATTTATGAATGATAACCATTCTGAGAGGTGTGAAATGATACTGCATTGTTGTTTTTATTTGCATTTCTCTGATGATTAGTGACATTGAGTGTCTTTTCATAAGTCTATTGGCCATCTTTATGTCCTCTTTGGAGAAGTGTCTATTCAGGTCCTTTGCCCATTTTGTTTGGATTGTTTGTTATTTAGGTGTTGAGTTTTGCAAGTATTTAATAAATTTTGGATATTAACCCATTATTAGGTGGATCAGTGAATATGTTTTCCCATTCTATGGGTTGTCTTGTTATTTTGTTGATAACTTTCTTTGCTGTACAAAAACATTTTAATTTGATGTAGTCCCATTTGTTTATGTTTTGTTTTGTTTCCCTTGTCTGAGGAGATATATCTGGAAAAAAATTGGTATGAGCAATGTCTGAGATTATGCTGTCTATGTTTTCTTCTAAGATTTTTATGGTTTTGGTTCTAACATTAAGTCTTTGATCCATTTTGAATTTATCCTTGTGTGTGGTGTAAGAAAGTGGTCTATTTTCATTTTCTGCCATATCTGCCCAATTTTCCCAGCACCACTTATTGAGTACACTATCTTTAGCTTATTGTATGTGCTTGCTCCCTCTGTCAAATATTAATTAACTATAAAGGTGTAGGTTTACTTCTGGGCTCTCTATTCTCTTCCATTGATCTATGTGTCTGTTTTTATGCCACTACCATGCTGTTTTGATTAATATAGCCTTATAGTTAGTGTACTTTGATAATAGGTAGCATGATTCCTCCAACTTTGTTCTTTTTTCTTAGGATCACTGTTGCTATGCATGGCCTTTTGTGGTACAATATAAATTTTTAAAATATTTGCTCTAGTTCTGCAAAATATGTCATTGGAATCTTGATAGGAATTGCACTGAATCTTTAGGATGCTTTGGGTAGTATGGACATTTTAATGACATTAATTCTTCCTATCTGTGAACATGTTATGTGCTTCCACTTATTTGTATCTTTTTCTCTTTCTTTCTTCACTGTCTTATCATTTTCTGAGTACAGGTTTTTTACAACCCTGGTTAGGTTTATTCCTTGGTATTTTATTCTTTTTGTAGCAATTGTGAGTGGGATTGTTTTCTTATTTCCCTTTCTGTTAGTTCTGCTGGCAACGGGTTGTCATTTGTGACCTTTAATATGTTCAGGAATGTCCCCTCTAATCCCACTTTTCTGAAAGATTTTATTATAAGTGTATGAAGGATTTTATCAAGTGCTTTTTCTGCATCTATTGATATGATCATGTAGCTTTTTTCCTTCACTTTGTTTATGTAGTGAATCACAGTTTTTGATTTGCAAATATTGTACCATCCTTGTATTTCCATAATGAATCTCACTTGACCATGGTGTATGATTTTTTTGATATAGTGCTCTTTGGTTTGCTAATATTTTGTTGAGTATCTATGTTCATCAGGGATATTGGTCTATCTTTTTTTTGTAGTGTCTTTATCTGGTTTTAGAATTAGGATAATGCTGGCCTCACAAAATGAGTTTGGGAGACTTCCCTCCTCTTGAATTTTATTAAATAGTTGGAGAAGAACAGGTATTAGTTCTTCTTGAAATGTTTGGTAAAATTCCCCCATGAAGCCATCTAGCCCAGGGTTTTTGTTTGTTGGGATTCTTTTTTATTACTGCTTCAGTTTCACTAGGTATAATCTGTCTATTCAGATTCTTTTATTCTTCCTCATTTAATTTTGGAAGATTTTATGTTTCTAGGAATTTATTAACTTTGTCCAAGTTGTCTCATTTGTTGACAAAGAGTTGTTCATATTTCCTTACAATCCTTTGTATTTCTTTGGTGTAAGTTTTTATGAAGTTTTTTCTCCTCTTTCATTTCTAATTTTATTTGTTTGGGTCTCTTCTGTTTTTTTCTTGATTAGTCTGATTAAAGGTTTGCCAATCTTTTTTATCTTTTCAAAGAACCAGCCCTTGGATTCATTAATCTTTTTTATAGTTTTTTAGATTTTTTTTCATTTATTTTTGCTCTGATCTTTATTATTTCCTTTCTTATACTCACTTAGGGCATTGTTTGCTTTTCTTTTTCAAGTTCCTTTAAATGCAAAGTTAGATTGTTTATTTGAGCATTTTTTTTAATTTTGTTTTTTGAGATAGTTCTGAAAAGCTATGAATTTCCCTCTAAGGATGGCTTTCCCAGTACCTCACAAATTTTGGATTGGTGTGTCCTCATTTTCATTTGCTTCAAGGTATTTTTTTTTTGAAAGATTTTATTTATGTATTTGTTTGTAGAGAGATGGGAAGGGAGGGAGAAAAAGAGGAAGAGAAACATCAATGTGTGGTTGCCTCTCACATGCCCCCAACTGGGGACCTGAGCCACAACCCAGGCATGTGCCCTTACTGGGAATTGAGCCAGTGATCCTTTGGTTCACAGCCTGGCACTCAATCTACTGAGCTGCTCCAGCCAGGGCTGTTTCAAGATATTTTGTTTTATTTTTTCCTTGATCTTGTTGTTGACCCATTCATTATTGGATAACATGTTATTTAGCTTTCATGTCTTTGCATGATTTTCAGTGTTCTTCTTGTGATTGAATTCTAGTTTCCCAGCATTGTGGTCAGAGAAGATGCTTGGTATGATTTCAATCTTCATAAATTCATTGAGACTTTTCTTGTGCTCTAATAATATGTGGTCTATCCTAGAAAATGTTCCATGGGCCTTTGAGAAGTATGTATATTCTGTTGCTTTGGGGTGAAATGCTCTGAAGATATCAATTAAATCCATTTGTTTTAGTGCATTGTATAAGGCTGCTATCCCCTTATTGATTTTCTGTCTAGAATTTCTATCCATTGAAGTCAATGGGGTGTTAAAATCCCCAACTCTGACTGTATTTCTGCCTCTCTTTATGTCCATCAAGATTTGCTTCACATATTTGGGTGTTCTTATATTGGGTTCATAAATGTTTACTAGAGTTACATCCTCTTGTTGAATTGTAATCAACAAACTCTTGTGATTCCTTCCAACAAACTCCTCTAGGTTTGTTCTCCACTGCAAATTTGCAGTAAAAAAAAAAATGCTAGAATCTGTCAATGTAGTTCATAAATATGGCTACTAAGTTTTCCAGTGTTCAAATCTGAGGAGTAATAAATTGCATTTGTTCTTAAGTTACTTCAAACTCTTCTTTATCAAACCATAGATCCATGAGCAAAGCCTGCTGATTTTGCCTTTTTAAAGTATTCAGTGCCATCCATGAGCTCCAGCTTCAATCTGACCAAGTCACCATCATCTCCTACATGAATCATTTGCAATAGCCTCCTGTATTACTTTCTTAGGACTTGAATTTTTTAAAGTGCCACAAACTCCATGTTATAGAGGCTAAAAGTCCAAAATCAAGGGGTCATCAAGACCATACTCCATTTGAGGGCTTTAGGAGAAGATCTAGATTCTAACCAGTTCCTAGGCTCTGGTGATTGCTGGTGATCCTTTGGCATTCCTTGAATTTGACAACATAATGCCAATCTCTGTCTATGTCTTCACGTGACCATCTTCCCATGTATGTCCAAATTTACCTCTTCTTATAAGGATATCAGTCATTGGATTAGAGGTTGCCCTAATATACCTCCTCCTAATTTTGTTTCATCTGCAATGACTGTTTTCAAATTAGGTCATATTCACAGGCATCAGGGAGTTAGGACTGCAACATACCTTTTGGGCAGGGGTTGGGGGTGAGGGAGTGGAGACACAATTCAATACATAACACTTTCTATCTGCTTTACATGCATTACCATTGACTTTTTTAACCTATGCTCCTTTTCACATCCAGAAGATTTCCACTGTAAGGTCATGTTATATTTCTGCTGAAACCTTCCAACTGATGCTTCATTTCCTTGGAAGAAAAAAAAAAAAAACATTGAAGTCCTGAAAGAAGGCAAAAGATTTTATCTTGATCTCTCAACACCTTCCTGCAAAACACCCACCCACAGCCGTTTCTCAGAACTCCTCCTGGGGACTCACGCCATTCTAGCTGCATCAGGCCCTTCTCCATTCTGGTGCTCCTGTGCCTGTGGTGCTCCCTGTTGATGGAATTCTCTATCCCATCCACTCCCATAGCCTCATGATTTACTCCCCTTTTTCCTCAGGTTTCTCTTGAAATATCACTTTAGCAAGGAAGGTGATAACTCCACAAAAATTCATATTCCTTTAATCTATGTTACTGAACATCAGTATTCTGGGGTTTTATTTCTTTTAGGATCACACATATCTCTGAAGGCCACATTACATATTAATTAGTTTAATATCTTATTCCACTCCTTTTACACACCACTCTATAATGTAAGTTCTAAGAAGGCAGGTGCTTTATTTTATTTACTCTTTATCTCTAGTGCTTGAAAGTGTCCAACAAATAATAGAATAGCCAATAGTAATGCAAATTAAAATTGTCCATAGAAAGGTAATTTATGTTTTGTGGATATTTGGTTAATTATTTCCCTGTTAATATTGACCAGTTTGACAGTTTTTCATCTAAAAAATATTATATCAGCATTCCTGGTGACCTTGCATATATGGTTCTTTGAGTTTCTCTGAACAACTTGTAATATCTTACTAGATTCCTCACTAATTATCTTCAGCAACACCCATATTGAAAAGGTTTTTTAAATGCCATGGATGTGAATTCAGTTTCAAAGAAAGTATAGGTATGTCCTGGAAGAGAACGTGAGTGTCGGGATTTACAAAGCAAGCAAGACAATAAGGATTTATGTATATTATTCCCTATTAATTCACAATTTTCAAAAAGGTAAAATCATGACTGTCATAAAAATATAAAATGAATGCAAATCAATAATTTTATTTAGTCCATTAATTAATGAGGAAACTACTAAAATGAAAAAAAGGAGAGTTAGTCTTTATAAATCCAATTCTTCTTCAAACTGCCATGAATGGGAATTTTTTTTACATCGCTCTAGATGAGAAACATCAAACTTATGTATTGTAATCAGCCTTCTAGATGCTCATTTTTATCTCTGTAAAGATGCCAAATACACCAGCCAATAACAATCAAACATACACACCCCATGAAATAAGATAATCCCTGAAGAGTACCCAAAATAATATCCAGCACTGCATTAAAAAGGCATCTGATAATGTACTTCCAAAATATTTCAGAATTTTCTTAAAAAATGCCAAGCAGGTTACATAAGGTATAGAAGTTAACATACTTCTGAGATTAATGAATATTTGCTTGGTTAGATGAGAGAACAGCCCAGATGGTAAAAGTTGCTATTGCAGCAAGTTAAGATTTTATATAATAAATTATGGAAAATCACTCTAAATGTTCAAGCAGAAGAACGACTTGATGAAAACAATGTTTGGTAAGAGTCATGTTAGCAGAGGTCTATAGAATAGAAACTTAGATTTGGAGAAAAGGCAGGAGAAGACAAGAAGAAAGGAGATACACTTCAAAAAGTTCCATAGGAATTCAACCCTCGTTTAGGTCTGGGACATGAAATAACCCTGATAAGTCTGAACAGAGAGCAGTGGGTTTTGGGATGGCAGACATAACTGATTGGGTTGATCAGGAGAGAGCTGGCTTCCTTGGAGTTTTTCACAGGATACCTGATTGTGGGAGTCTTCATATTCCACAAATATGTTTGCATACCTGATGTATACCATTGGAGAACTTATTCTCTGCATTTCTACTACCTTTTGAGAGTATGCTAATAAGTGACTTTTCTTTTGAATTCAAAATACTACATTCACCCTTTATTTGAACCTGAGACTTAGTTACAGTTTTTCTTGCCCAAAGTGCTTTTTCCTAAAATGTTTTCCTGAGAAAGGCATACATTCATAAAGTTGTTAAGTGTATTTATTCCACTTCTGCAAAAATATTTGTGATATCTTTTCTATAATGGATGTTATTTAGATATCAACTCTAGTGTAATCTATTGATATAATTTCACTAATATTTATTCAAAGTATTATTTAAAGTTAGTATTGAATGTTAATTAAAGTTCCTACAATATTTATAATAAGCTCAGAAAAATTCATCCTCTTTTCATAAGCTTTTTCCCCTCAGGTTTACTGAGATATAATTAACGTATAACAGTGTTCAACATTAAGGTGCACAATGTGGTAACTGATACAAGTACATACTGCAAAATAATTACCACAATAAGGATAACTGTGTAATTGTTTTTAAAAATTATTTATTTTTAGAGAGGGGGAAAGGAAGGAGAAAAGGGGGGAGAAACATCAACATGCGAGAGAAAGATTGATCAGCTGCCTTTCATAAACCCCCAACAGGGGACCAGGCCCACAACCCAGGCATGTGCCCTGACCAGGAATCAAACCAATAACGTTCTGCTTTGCAGGACAATGCTAAACCCACTGAGCTACACCAGTCAGTGTTGTGTAATTTTTTTTTAAATCACTAGTTCAATTATATTCTCTCTGTGTGTATTTTAGTGGATTTTACCTGGTTTGTAAAAAATAAGAAAAATCATGTCTGTACAGTATTACCAAGGAAAACAAATAATTCAGGTCACTTAAATCTATAACAACATGTGTTTGAAATGGTTAGGTTATACACCAATTTCAGGAAAACCAAATGCCAGGGAGCACTCTTATCCTAATTATAGCTAAATAATTGAAGTTCAAGCTATGCTTCTGATCTTTGATTTAAGAATGCTTTCTTTATTCACTTGGATTTTGTAAAAATTAAACAATGGTATTTTAAGAAAATGCCTTTTTTTTGTAACTTGACATATTCTAAACAAACATATGCACTCTAAAAAAAGCACACCCAAAGTCAACCTTTTGAAAATTCGAACTATACTGAGGACATCATAAATGATTCACCAGTGACAGACATATAGGTAATTTTTATGACCCGAGCCATGAATCGTTCTTTAGTTCTTGATTCAAGTGACTACTTTTCACTATATTGAGCTGTGAGTTTCAAAAATAAACCTTCTGCTGATAAGGAGATTTACACGGAACAAAAAAGCCCGAGTCAACTACTTATCTGGGACCAAATTCTGTGCACTAAGCTTAGTTCAAGCAAGAGGTTTCCTAAGCAGTTCATTTATTTTAATAAGGTACAAGCATTTTGGAGTTATACTGTAGATTATGTTCACAGTGCACTGACATAAGAGGACGGAAAAGGCCTGGAGGTAACATTTCATGCTTTCTTAGAGATAGGAACCAGCACCTGCTAGAAGCAGAGCTCTATGCCAGGTGCTCCGGAGATACACAGGCCTAGCCTGCAAGGAGCTTCTGCCTATTACAGAGGGAATAAAACAAGTGCACAGATCATTATGTCCTGACAAATTATAAAACAGAATATTATAAATACTATAGGAAGGGTATAAAAGCAAACTTTTTTTAGAAATTCCAGACAGAGAAATTACATCGGGTGTTGTAGGGGAATGAGAAAGGCCCCGTGGCATTTGAATAGAAGAGTATTTCTCAAACTTCTGCATGCATAAAGGATGCCTGGGGAGCTCGTTAAAATTTAGATTTCTGGACCATCCCTAGAGATTCTGATTTATAGTCTTCTGCATTTCTAACCAGCACTCCAGGTGATTGAGAGAGAAATGGCCCAAGTGCTGTTTTATAAACACATGGGTAAAGCCTTAAAAGATAAATAGCATTGAGAAAGCAGTGATAAAAGGAGAAAGTATTCAGATTAAATGGATAATATAATAAATAAGGGAATAAAAGGTTTTGATGTACTATCTGGTCTCTGTAAAGGCTTTGGAATCTCTTCTCCCACCCTAATTAGCCTATTAAAATAAAAGTTTCTGATGAGCAGTTTGAGATACTAGAGACTTGGAGTTTAGCAATAAAATAGATTAAATATCACCACCCCAAAGGTATCCCTAAATTGCTCCAAAAGTGATGAACAGTATATAGAGTATTAATAAGAAGTCCTCATATCGCTACAACAGATCATTTAAACAGCCACAGAACTCCAGAAGGAAAGAAACCACAGGAAATTCACAAGGGAGGGCAGCAAATGATGGACTCTTTTGGAAACAACACGCAGATGTTGGTTTTCTGGGCACCTTCTCAGAGTAGCTGCCCTATTTTGCTGATGCCAGGCTGGCTCAACTTCTCCTTATGATCAATGGGCAGTACTCATTAACATGTGACAACAATTGTCATGGTGGAAAAGGTCAACTAGTTTTCTCCTGTGCCCACCCACAAATGATTAGGAATTCCCTACGTCTGCACCTTTGGACATAAGCTCAGATTTCCCTATTTACTTCTTGCTCTCAATCACATCCCTACCTTATATATTATCTGCCCTCACATAAGATGCTACTGAAGAAATGTTGGTTTGAAAACTGGGGAGTTCCCCGGGTGAAATCTGAAACTGGATGCCTGACCCCGGGGGCAGGGAAGCACAGGAGAAAGAGGCAGACCAGTCCAGAATAAACAAGGGATCTTACTGACAAGGCTTGTCTTGGGCAACCAGAAGGAGATAATGGCACCTGCCCACCAGAATCTTAAAAGTTTATATAGAAGCCCTGTCTGAGGTAACCATGTATTCAGTCCAGACGGTCCCAACAGTATCTTACTCTTTCAAGGCTGCACCCTTGGAACAGCTTCTCGTGTGGGGTAATGGGCAGAATGTACAATCCAAAGACGAAAGAGATGAAGAGCCTTCAGCTGCCTGAGCTCAGCTTGCAGGTCAACTGGAATCACATCCTCTTGATGACCTCCTCAAATAGCACAGGAACCTAACCCTCCCCATCTGTGCAGGCACCTGGCTAAAGAAGCAGAGGCAGGGGCTACGACTCAAGGGAAAACGCTAATTTGGATTGCTAAATGGTACGTATGTAGCCTCCAGCATTGAAGAAAATGAGAATTTTCTAATTGCCCATCACCCACAATGCTTGCCAAAGAATCAAGAACACTACAGAAAAAAACATATACTGCAAGAAATGAGAACCAGGGATTCAATAGTAGGTCAAAGGCAAAATGTGAAAAATCTTCAGTTAGGGCAAAGGACTGTTTTCAAGAGATCAAAAGGAATCATTGCACATAATTCAAATTGGCTGTAGGAAGTTTGAACTGTTTGCAAAGGTTGGAGAAACTGGCTAAAGGCAAGACAAACATAGGAAACTCTAAATAGATTCACAGAGTTAGGATTATTTTATAGTCAGCCTTGCGCCCACCCAAAATCCATGTTGATCCATGGAAGAAATGCATTTTTAGCATCTATTCCAATTTGTTTCTTAAAGGGTTTTTATCTAACATCCAAAGCAGGGGCCTTATTATTGGTACTCTGGAAGAAAAATATAATTTCAATAACTTAAATTATGTAAATAATTGAAAAAATTATGAAATGGAAACGAGAGATTATACATATGTCTGTCTATTTCCTTTCCTGCTACATACTTTTATCACCCACATTTGTTCTATGTCTTAGTTTCTTCCCATAATAATCACTACTTCTGAAAAGTAGTTCTTAAAATAGAAATAGTTTGTTTTCATTAGACAGATCAGACAGAATTAATTTAAAGCCCATCAGAGGCTTTTTCTAACTTGAATGTATTAAAAGAATGGAAAGGAGAAATCCTGAAGGTCTTATTGAACTTTTTCCTGGGTCAGTAAATATTTCTTCTACCCCATCCCCAATGTCTTACCTTTTCTCTCATTGAAACCATAGAATGGTCAGTAATCTTCCTCCAAATACATTTACTCTACAATCTTTCTGAGAAGTTCAGTCTATATACAACTTGACCTTTTCTCAAAAGTGGACTAAAAAATGTGTATTCTATGTTTTTCTGTATTGTTTTACCCATAATTGCCATTTATCCAGTCAGAGAATTTTCTGCTAGGCAAAGACCTATGCCTTATATCACTCTAATGTCAACACAGCATATAACAGAGCACACAGTAGGTCAACAAATTTTCACCATTCCTTAGCCCCATAGTGATTGTAGCTTATACCTTTAACATTAAGGTCATTAAACATAGTAGTGGCATGTGAGCCAGATAGTTATACAATTTCATGACACATCCATTTCATACTAAAATATCAAGGGACAAAAGATTAATATCCCCAGTCCAATCCATGATCTTTCAAGGAATTTCAAATGGATGTAAAGTCCGTAGAGTATTAGAAAGAATGTGTCCTTTGTTATCACAGAATTTCCATTAGCAGTAGACAAAAATCTCTTTAAAAAACAATATAGATACTTCCTTTTAAAAAAATTATACTTCCTGGTTAGCTCAGTTCTTCAGCTAAAATTTCTTCTTTCTCCCTTGTGCATTTGACAAACTTTTGGCAGCTTTATTGTTGAAAAGCCAAGGTACATTCATAATTGCACCGCTGTAACACACATTTATCACTGGCAGAGGTTTCATACTATAAATGAAATTACTGTAATGGATGCACCGTGAAATAGCATCTCCTCTTCTACTTTCTCCACCAAGCGGGTCAAAGTCGATAACAAGTGTTACTCTAAAGTGATATTTTTGAACAAATTAAAGGAATGAAGTGAGTTTTAAAGCTTTAGCTTTGCAATACTTCAAAACGATCAACACTTTTTGTTCTAGTTATGCCTCTAAATCCCCCAAACACTCCTGGCTCTGTGCTGTTTTTCCTCACACTGGAAAGCTATTGGTTTCTATACTGGCACTTAGGTTGTTCTCAATCAAGAAAACACAATTGAGAATTTATTATATTTGAAATTGCTGTCAAGAAATGGGAAGATTATAATATTTCCAATTGATTTCATCCAGGTGTGTTTGAGAACACTGAGAGAGAACAAAATCGATCCAACTCCTCTTTATAAAGCTTGAGCTAGATATTAGAGTAAAAACATTTCTTGACTGTGTGGCATATTGATAGCTGCCACTTCGATGTTTCTGAGTTTGAGATAGTGGAGTTGTTAGAAACACGGAAGTGCAGAGTCCTGTTACCGCCTTACATTGGCTCCTTTAATAAACTCCGGAAGGAGGCGGCGCATAGTCTGTAATCAGAGAAGTTCTCCCCAAAGTCCCATAAAGACATGGACTAACCACTGTATCTCCACATCTAACCAACTGAGAAAGTGCTGGCAGTTATCAGCTCTCCTGGCACAATGATAGCTGGAAAAAAATCCCATCTCATGATTTAAATGGGGACAAAGGTGACATACTACTTACACATGGGAGCTGTCAGAATGTATGACAAGATCAAAATCCCAAAATTCTCACATGACAAAACTTAACAAGAACAAAAATATTAATTTCTTGGTTTGGGTCCAAAACACAGCTGATATTTAACTGATAGTTGCCTTAGGAGTATTCAAACTTTGGAACTTGAACTCAAGCTATTTGGATCAAGTTGATCTTTATAAGGACACTGCAAATCAAGGCACCTAGGACATGGCAAAGGATACTTTGTTTGATTCTTACCATTTGGTAATTCTGCACAAAATTGGTCAGTCTGTATTGTAAAATCAAATCTCTCAAGTGATGATATTACGGTAAGTAAGCTAAGCATCCAAAGTCAAAGAAAATAAAATATTTATGCACAAAATTCAGACAAAACATTTGCTTTCCCTCAAATTATTCAAATAGCTGACGATGATCAGAAACTTTACACATAGAGACCTTTATTTTAAATGAATTTTAAAAAAGCAAGCAGATGCTCATATACCACCTCCAACATTAGAGCTTCTATGTTATCACTAGCCAGAAATGGCAACTTGACTTATTCAAAGTTGAATTTTGGTATTTCTATTTACACTCAGGAGAACAGCTAGTTCCTATGCACCCAGAGATCTCCTCAATTTTATTCGACAGTTCTGGACACCCATGTCACTTTCTACTGAACCAAAACTAATAGTATCACATTTTAGTCTAAATCTCTCTTCTAAATTACCAGGTAGTTTCCCATATGCAACAAGGCGAAAATTTTCAAACTAGCAAATTAATTGAGTCTAAAGGATGGAAAAATGATTTTAATGACTAATGTGGGATTGTAATTTTTATTTGTTGTCCATGTGGAAATATATTTGGTTAAGGCTCTATCATCTGTTTTCAGCACTCCTCACCCTCCTCTTCCATCCCAAACACACACACACACACACACACACACACACACTTAAAACATCTAACCTGGTCAGTTCTTGCTCTTCATAGACAGTTTAAACAGGACTGAAATTAACATTTATGTTTGAACTTTATTATATGAAACATTCCATTTATTTCACTTCATCATTTTCACTCAAATATCTCTGGAAAATATTGAGGTGCTCCAAGTGCCAGAATAACTGTGGTTTGCATGCTACACTCCTGGTGTCCCTGAACTGCCCATAGTCCTTGAGACACCTGTTGCACCTTTGCATATTCTCTGTCTTCTGAAGTCCTCCACTGTTTACATATAGCAAGCTTGCTTTCCAATCCTTTTTCTATGCTAAATTTTGGTGTATGTCTACCTACTTATGTTGGATTGCAGACATTCTTTAAAGATTTAGCTTTAGGTCTTCTACATGGATCTTCGCTCGTTAAGCAGTCCTGTTTTACTTTTACCCAGTAGGCTGGTGTTGGTGTCTGGGGTAGATCTGAATGTGTCATAAATACTCCATGAAGTTAGTCATTTTCCAAGTTCTGGTAACAATAAAAAGCTACTAACTTGGAAGGTCTTACTCAACAGCAAAATTTCCTTTCTGCATGAAAATGGGTTCAATATTAAATCATATAAAGACAATAACATAGAGTGAAAGGTGAAAAATGAGAAAAACAGCAAATGTAGGATAGAGAAGATTAGGTTGATTTTTGTTGTATATGGTTCAGTGTTCTTCAGTTAAATGATCGATCCTCTACCACTGTGCTAAAATGTTCCGGAGGTGACAATATTTCTAGGTCTTTTTTTAATGAAAAAAAAAATCTTTTGTATTCTGAAATCTCTAATTAGCTAGAGATTTTAGGAAAGGGAAGCAAATTTTAATGACCCAAGGGAGGACAAGGACTAAAAGAATGATGAATGTGCACAAAGACTCAGGAGCACAACCAGGCATTTGAATGCACCCAGGTGCCCTTTGGGCCTTGTTTGACAATCCCAAGAACACATGTCACTTTTTGTTTTGCACATTGACATAGAAACTGCTCAAAACTTTCACTATTCTTTTTGCACTGTCATGAAAATACAGTGTCTACTGCTAAAAAAGCTCAGTACTCAGCTGGTAGGTCACAATGAGAGAGAGGAGAGAGAGAGAGAGAGAGAGAGAGAGAGAGAGAGAGAGAGAGAGACAGGAGGGACTAGAAACAAAAATAACTAGAAAATTGAATAATGTTTCAGGTAATACTTTATGATGTGTTTCTCTACCTGATGTAGCAATTTTAACCCATGCCTCAGGCCTGATCTCCAATTTCAGGCACTTGCAAGGTGAGTAGCAGGAAAAAAATGTTCAGTTCTTCAGAGCATTTATTTGATGCAAAGGGGCCGCTCTTTTATTTCAGAAAAAAAGTTGAAAATTTGTTATTGTTGGTAGTAGTAACTGTGGATAGAGTCATACTCATTTAGACTATAGAGGAAAGGTGTGAGACAAAGCAGGTGACAGGAGAATGTTGAGGTCAGAACACATCAAAAGAGACATCTATGTGGGTGGCTCAGAACCACTCAGCTTTCTGCACTGTGGCAGTGACGTGTTAGCGCAGTAAGGTCAGTTGTTTGATTTTCTTATTCACTTTTTACTATTTAGCTAGTTGAGAACACATTTACCTCTGTATTTGATAAGGAATGAAAAAATAGTAAGCACTTCTTACATTCCTGAAAAATAGGCACTTTCGGTAACATTCTGTACCATTACTTAATGCTCATTTTGGTGTCTCCTGTCTAGAGGTTCTTAACTCTGACTAAACATTAGAATCATCTGGGAATTTTAAAAACACCAATGCTGATGCCCCATGCCAGAATTTCTTCTCTAATTAGATTGGAGTGTGGCCCAGGCATCAGTATGTTTTAAAAGCTATTCAGGGGATTCTAATGTGAAGTCAGGGCAGAGAACCACTGAGTCTAGCCAATATTTCTGGAAGTGTGGTCTAGATGGACCACTTCCACCATCTCTACCAGAGGCATCAGAAATCCCTGTTCAAAATGCAGATGACTACATTCCACCCAACACTTAACTAAGACAATCTCTAGGGTGGGGCCTGGCAGAATGGCTTCTTAATAAGCTCCTTTGTGATTCTTTGGGAATTCTTGCAATCATGCCTGTATAAGTTAGTGATTCATTTGACATGCTCTTCAGGTAAAAGATGGTACCCAAGCTCTACTCCTCTATTTATATATTGCAATAGCCATTTTCTAAGTAATGCAATGGTTTTGTAGCACAATGATCATTTGGACAGTGAAAGAAATCAACTATGTGGATATGGATGTGAGGTATATATGTATATATGAGATATATGCATATACATCTATGAATAGTATACATCTATATATCTCAACATATGTTTATATGCATATACACAATACATGTAGACATTGATGCTAATGCTAATGGGAGTATTCTGGTTTCTGGCTTGAAAGGCCTTCCATTACTTATTCTCATGCCCATGGCAGAGAATTTCTTATGACCGTATAAAGTATTACAGGTAAGTCTCAAATGGGTGGCTATGCAGAGTCAAAATTTAATGCTCCCGGAACAATCTTTAGAAAGAGAAAAACCCAGAAATATTAAAAAAAAAAATTTTGGCCCTGGCTGGGTAGCTCAGTTAGTTATGTCCCAATATGCCAAGGTTGCAGGTTCGATCTCAGAGTTCATACAAGAAGCAACCAATGAATGCACAAATAAGTGGGACAGCAAATCCATATTTCTCTCTCTTTCTTCCTCTCTAAAATTAATAAATGAAAAATATTTTAAATATTTTTGTGTATTAGTTATGAGCTCTGATTATATGTTTTATATGCCTGTTGTTATTGAAAATTGTTCTTGAAATTCAGGGATCCTGACAGTCTGTTGAATGCCAAAAACCTATTAAAAAGCAATCCAAAATACACTTCAGGTGAAATCACTTTTACCAAAGTGCAGATCATTTCATTTATTTTAAATGTATATAATTAGAAAGGAGACCAAATTGGTATTTTTGCCTTTCTACAATATAGCGCAAAAACATATTTCTTTATTTTAGTTTCAGCATGTGTATAGTTTTATAAAAGTCTATGTCAGAAAAGAAAGTTATTTTTTTCTCCTTTCATGGACTTTTAATGGTATGTATACTCAGAATTTTTTAAAACTGACTGGTTCTCAAGTGAAAACAGAAGCATAAAAATAAAGTGAAGGTATTATTTATCTGAGCTTTACATGCACATGTCAGAAAATTAAGACAGTGATGAATTATACATTACTATACACAATTTTATTATCAGAGACAAAATTCAAATTTATTCTGCTCAAAATACAGAAGACAAATTTTCTCATTTAGAAAAGTCCATTTTGTCAGTGCTTAGTTGTAATGGAATAAAAATTTCATGAGGTATACATACTAATTCAATTTTTACTGAATAATTTTAAAGGTATACCATAGACAACATCTGCTAAACTAACACAAAGCTATGGATTTGGCAAATGCTTTAGTAACTTATATTTACTTTATAAAGTTACCTTTTTATTTATAAATCATAAAATATTATAAAGGAAAAAAATTGCTTCCATTTGGCATATTTTAAATGTCTGTTCATTTGGGGAATGGCTATAGGAAAATAAACATTGTTGCTGAATAAATTCAAGTTCATTAGAAATAGTCCACATAATATTTTTAATAATTATCTGATGAATTCAGTGTTGTCTGGAAAGCCAGTTATGAAAGCTCAAAGGAAAAATTTTTCTTCTTGCTTCAAATAACTGGACAGTGCATAAGCTTTGTAGGCCTAATGTGTTTTAGATTTATAGTCCTGATTTCTTTAGTGACTACCAAAACATAAAGGGACTGAAAGATAGCAAAAAAATGATAAATATATTCACATATAGCAATGTACAAGTAGCATTTTAAAATTTAATGACTACTATGCATTATTTTTAAATTATATTTTATTAATTATGCTATTACAGTAGTCCCATTTCTTCCCCACCTTTTAAAAGGTAGAAAATGTTCAAATAGAACATTTGAGGAGGAATACATTTCAAAAATGGTTCATACTTGGGAAATGATAGCTAAGAAATCTATTTTAAATGAAACTGGATAACAAAAAGTTAATAATAAGTGTTCTAACCCAGTAGATCCTAAGTGAAGATGGGAACACAGTGATGTACAAGAGCACATGTGATATTGTGTACTTAGCAGGGGTTAAAGGAATAGTGACTGAATGCTTCACCTAGAAAATAAATACACCACATGTGCAAGGCATAGATTCTTAACTCCACCATAATATTTGCTATAAAACAATTCACTCTTTCATTTATGTAAACGACATAATAAAAATATGTGCAATTAGAAGCAAGTTGACCTGTGCAGAGTTAGGTCAAAGCAGTTATCATAAACTCTACGCACAGCAGCCCAATGGCAATATAACTTCAGGAAAATTGAGGAGCTGCAGTTCATTCACAGTTTTAAGCACAAAGAGAGAAATACTTTCCTGACTTCCTTGCTAAGCAAAATTCTCACTAGACTGTTAGGTCCCCACATACAGAACAGAGGCTTAACCTTATCTTTTGGTCCACTGGTGAAGAACTTTGCAATCCAGCCTCTTTTTTTTTTTTTTAATTTTTCATGGCTCATTGGTTGGAATATCTGTTAATTACCTATAATAGCTTAAAACCCACTACACACACTAATGTGAAACATCTTTGTTAAGAAATGAGTGGCAAACCAGAATGCATAATTAACACATCTCTCAAATATGCCAACGACATGAGAAAGTGAGCTAAGTGTCTATTCAAATCTTCTAAAGAGACTGGTCTGTATGGATAATCACTATGTTTCCATACATGTTGGAGGCAGATTAATGACTAATTTGAGCCATATGAGGCTTGGGTGTGCAAGGGTTTGCATCCCAGCTAATACCTACCACCAGTTACATAAACTAATTAAAACTCTTAGCTTAGTCTCCTCAATGGTAAAATCAAACTGATCACATTTTATTAGGTTTATTAAGTGAGATATTTATAAAGTGCATGGCATTTAGTAGACACCCCCTTTTTCTTCTTTCCCTATATTCTAACTCATTAAACATTAGTACACCACAAAATAATTAATTCATATCAAAATAAAGAATTGTTCATATTTTTTTCTTAGTGCATTATTACATAAAATGGGAATGTCCCAAAGATAAACATCTTCAATGCACTATCCTTAAACTACTAAATATATAAAATGCAATTTTTTAAAATGGTATGTTTTTAAAATCTAGATAAAATCATACTGCCTACTGGTAGGGTCATTTGTGAACTACTCATTTAAAAATAAAACTCACATAATTACTCATGTTCAGTATACTTAAAATTAGAAATTATTTTTCACCAACCTCTTATTTTTAATATTTAACACATTTTTAAAATTTCCTTTTCTAAACTTTGAGATAAAATTTTGTAAAATGAAAAAGAAAATAAAAGCTACTAGAGTATATATTTGTTAGATTTTTCTTGAGTATAAACCACATTAAATAAAACATTTAATAAAGTCTGTCTTATAATTCAAAGCATTTAAGCTGAAGGTTAGTCATATATTAAATTTGGAATTTAAAAATATTTTACAGAACATTTTTGTACTCAAAAGTTCACATATATCAATTTGAACAAATATACTATTTCCTAGGATAAAAATTATTGAACCTGCTTTGAAATACATATATAATTAACTTAAAATTATCATATTGTGAATATACAAATAGTATGCTAAACCATTTTAGAAAACTTAAACTGCTTTTACATAAATAGGTTAAATATTCTTCTTGCAACTCACTGATATTGTTAAATTGTTCAAACAGCTGTTCTTAAAGATAACTGTATCCCAATATGTAGCCTAATTATAAAAATTAAAATAAGTGGTATTATACTTTCTAAATATTATGTAGTTTTGTGAAACACAACTGTGTGAAACAAAATAGGAATTGTCCATAAAAGTTTTGTGAACTACTGTACAAAAATAATTGCATAACATTACCCACAGTTAAAAATTATTCAGTTTCTCTTCTGTAGCCCGTAATTATTTTTCAGGTTGCCCTCATTCTGATTGGCCCATTATTTCCTTATATTCGTTTCATTCATTGCGATGCAAATTCCTTCAGGCCTATTCCTTTCTTCTTCTCTTGCCTCTCAAACAGTGCTTTGTGAAATAGAACATGCTCAATAAATGTCTGTTTAACTAAATTGAAGTTCATCATTACATAATGAGCAGTGTCAAATGACAATAATTCCACTACAATCTGACAAAGAAACAAATACAGGGATGGGAATCTGAACGCCTCATTACGTGAGCTTTTACTACTTCTTTAACAGGCATATGCGGTTACCTCATGAGTGTCCTGAAAAGAATATTTGGGCTATTTTAGGTTTCCAAGTTCTTAGGAAAACATTTCTTAAAATTGTAATAGCCAGTAGATTTTAATTAAATATTTTGTTCTAAACTTTTTTTAGAAATCACTTTATTGCATCAAATCTGATCCTATAGTGGCACAAAGTTTGTTTTTCACAACTTAGTCTGCCTAGATCTATAAACTCATTACTAATATTATCTTCACTAATTTATATGAACACCATTTTATCTGTGGTCTGACCATTTGTTACTACAGATAGAGTTTATTAAAGAAATTTGTGTGGAAAATAAATCAAATTTTCAGTATTTCAAGGTCATTTAAACAATGTCCAACAAAGGATTAAAAAAAGAAAGCTGTGATCAATAAACTACATAGTTTGTCTCAATATTTGGCCTCATGCTGACCAAAGTGAATGGTGATTAACATTTCATAAGCAAATTAGAAACACAGATATTAAAAATAACATAATTATTGTAGATATATTTAATCACATATTTTGATGCTGCTTTCAGTATTTGGAAAATCTCCAACTAATGCAATGGCTAGAAGAATTTTAAACATATCTTTTTATTTTAGTTGTAGAAAGGCTGTCTTAAAATTCTTCACTTATTTTACCTGTTTCCAAAATAACAACCACATAATTTTAAATGGCTCATATTGCTACTCTGTGCCTCTGTTTTCTCATCAGACAACCGGAGCTAATATAATTCATTATGTTTTTGAAGAGTCAAATCAAATGGCATGTGTAAAATTTCTTTGAAAATGAAATGCAATTTATAAAAATATGGTATAATCTTAATAACCTTGTAAGATATTACAAGTATAATATTTTTAAATTACACTACTACAAAATCTCATTCCTATAATTATCCAAGAAATAATATACACCCAGATGAGTTTAAGCTTCAGCTAAAATCCGTTATTGAAACTCAATAATAATCCTAGCATTGTAAGGTATTAGCTTTAGATGCTGTGCTTATATAACTTTAAAAAAAAAATCTTTGAAGATTATAAGAAACTTTTAAAGGAAAATGTGTCAAAATGGGTAAAACTTTATTTACAAGTTACCTAGAGATATGTAATACTCAGTATAGTAAATTATTTAGTCCTTTCTAACTGAAGCCAAGTTTGGCATTGTACACATATTGGCACAGTAAAATTTTAAGCCTGGATGTTAAACACTTTCAACAATTTGCAGTTTCATGCATTTATATGAGCTGTTAAACAAAGAAGAGAAAAAAGATAAAAACTCTATGTAGAAAATAGAATTTTATAACTACATTTTATAGAATATTCCAAGAGATATCATTGGTCATTTTATTATTTTGAAAATATTACTTATTCAAACAACTAAAAAACATTAAAGCCTGATATAATCTTCAACATTTGAAAGAATAATCATTGAAAAATATGTAGAACAAAAATTCCATCTCAATGCCATTGATACCATTTATACTGTTGAACAAGTATTATATGAGGTATTGAACATTTCACATGATTATACACTTAGGATTTGACATTGTAGCTAAACCAGTTGTTCAAGGCCACTAAAATACTGAAAGAGGATTAAGATTATTAACAGTGGGGAGGAAGAAAACAACTATAAAAGCCCTTCTAAATCAAATCTGGAAATGCTAATTTCACTCAAATGAACATCTCAACTACTAAGAGTTTTCAGTGATTCACAACACAAAACAAGACATTCACCTCTATTTTTTTATCTTCTCTATTACAGAAATCCAGTGGTGACATACTACATGTTTCAGGCCTGCACAGCTGTGTGATATTTATAATTGTTATGTTTCAGAACTTACTCCTTACAGAGTTCACACCAGTTCTCATAGGTGGATGGCTCTTAAATTTTATACTAAGCATTACTATGTCTTAGTAACTCCACATAGAGCATTTAAAATTCATGTGTTTTAAAAAGAAGCACTGGAAAATTAAGTGTAAATAATAGACAGTAATTGCTAAAAAGACAATACTCAATTTTAGGTGATACTCTATGGATTAGCAACTATAAACCTACAATAAGTCTGTGGCTTCACTTTCTAAAAATACCTATTTTTTTTTTTTTTTGCCAGTGTTCATTATTGGAGTTAGATTTTTTCCCCAATGATTTGCAATAAGATTTGGAGGAAATTTGAAGGAGTGAAAAACCTCAGGAAAATAGAAAGTGGTCCACAAACAGTAGTTTTGTTGGTATTTTGTAATGATAAAACATGTCAATTTGGAGCATCCAAGCAACGTTTAGAGGGTTGGCCTACTGGGTGAGAATAGCATTTAGAAATACTTGTGTTATATAACACAAAGAAAAGTGCTGTCAATACCACAGAAAAAGTTTTGTTCAAGAGAGTAACCTTTCAACTTTTAATAGATGGCATGACTGTCATCAAAGGTTAGTAAAGGCTAATTAATAGACCCACTTGAGGTACCATTGCTTAACGGAGCATTAGATTCATAGACACACAACCAACACACAGAGCGAGTATTTTAACTGTCCTGACACCTAACATGAGATGGAAAAACAAACAAGATGGAAAAATAAATATTTTTGCAGCATTAATAATTATTAAATGTGCACAATTGTTTTATGCAATAGGAAGTTAGACCAAAATGATAATAGAATCTATATTTAGAATGCAAAGCTACCACTTACTTAGGAGAATTAGAAAATTGTTTAGTTTACAAATAAATTTTGTTTGAATTCATTTTTTACGTAGTAGAGTAGACAACTGTTAAGGAAGTAGATGAAAAATTCATAACAGTTGAGAAACTTAGGAAAATTGTCAAGTAGTATAGTGTTGAAATAATTTCTTTTCAGCTTTTTCAAAGTTTGCAGAAGTTTATGAAAAGAGATAAATGTTTCTTGATCCTTTGCAGAAGTTCAGTGTACAACACATTATATACATACGGGGCTTCCCTATATACATATACATATGCATACAGTATCTATATGCCTTTTGTAACATATACACAACTGTAACTCAAAGAAAACGAGTTAACAAAACAATAGTCAAGACAATCCAAGTGCTGAAATAATTGACCTTGATCACTTAAAGGCTATTTTACCTCTTACAATGCCCAAGACTAAGAATATAATTTTCTGTTTTACTTTTTCTTTCATTGCAACACTGATTGTCACAGATAATATTTGTGCTTTTGCATAATGCCCATCCTGGATGTAACATATGTAACATACAATATTGGACATTTTAAATAAGCATGCTGAAACACGGGCAGGACCATACAACCATGCACAAAATATTCTGAATATGTTTTTCCAGACTGACTGCAACATCAACATGCATCACTACCATACTTGGTCCTGCAGAGCAAGGAATGTACAGCTGAAGCAAGCATGGCTAGTTTCACTTGCAGGGCTTTCTTTAAAGAACACCCAGTAGAGAAACAAAACTGAATGAATGAAAAAAAAATCCCCTAAAACCAATTTAAAAAAATTCCTCCCACACGTTAACACTGAATATTGGGCCATTTTCCTCATTCTACATAAAGCAGAGCTTTTCACAGAATTTCTGAGTTGCGTTGTTTTTGAGACACATATTAGTGTCTCAGAGCTTTCCCTAACCATTGGAAAAGCTCATCTTGGTAAAGCATTTTCCAGCGCACATTGGCTTCGACAGTTTCCACAGCTCTTGAGAAAGAGGCAGCAGCTACTCCATCATAGCTCTTCATAAAGTTCTTTAGCTGAAAATAAAAAGTTTTAAATGGTAAATATGTATGTCTTATGAGCTCATGTCCAACATATGTAAATGAGAATCCATTTGAAACAATGTTCCACAGTCGCTATAGAAGGTATACTTAGTATGTGGGGTGAGCTTAGTATTGAAATGCAATATGTCTGTGTCCATTAGGTGTGATTTATTTGGGAACTGAATGGAAAAAAAACAGTGGACATTACAGTTAAAAAGCCATAAAATCAGCTCTTATTTCATACAACTGTACTTGAACAACAATAAAAAAGAAAAAAGAAATATTAAAACAGACATATTTAATTTATTTTTCATAATAGGCTCAGTTCTAATTACACAGCATATCCAATGGATGAATTAATTTCATAATAGACAAGTTCTAATTACAAAGCATATCCAATAGACAAAATAGCCTTAAAACTGAATATAAGGATTAAAGTTCACTTTTTGTTTGTAGAGAAAAAATTATTCTTCATCTTCTCCAAATAAGCAGTCTGAGGGCTTGACACTATTTTTGATGGCAAGGGAATTACTGAGGTTATTGGGTAGTCGGGTAGGGGGAGCTAATGATCTAAAAATGGGATGACTAAATAGCATTGCCCTCACCTGCATAACAATATTTAGAAAGAATAAAGTAGGAACATGGTCTCACTAAACCAGAGAATTTGAACACCAAATTAAAATGTTATAATTTTTATTTTTTTATTTTAATTGTTGTTCAAGTACAGTTTTCTGCCTTTTACTCCCATCCCAGCCCATTTTTAAATATTTTACCATAATTTTTATGGATATGAGATTTTCTCTAAAGAGTTTACATATTCTGGAAATGCTCAAGCATTCTATATCAATCGTCAATGCTAGCAGCTTTTCCTTCTGTTTGGGATTACTTAAGAAACTGGCAACCAACCAGCAATTGCAATGCTAATAGACAAACGTGAAAAATCAACTTGCAACACAGAAACATTATGTGGTGTAATTAGTGTGGGTGTGATTCATCACATGGTGGGTACCACATGGATAATATGCCAGGAGGGAAATGCAGTGCATCAGGACTGGCCCAAGGACAAGGAGAAATGGGGGGAAGGTCATTTAAAATGGAGTAAATTATATCTTTTGAATTAATCTAAAAGTCAGTTTATGGGTAGCATAGTTTGCTTATGACTATTACTTTACTTATGTGATACTGGTGGGTTTTCTCAAAGTTTACCCTCTCTTACAAACCACCGTGCCCTGCCACATTAGCAATGGATAATCATATCTCAGAGCTGTATCTATTACAAGAATTCCAAATCACTATGCTATTTTATAACAAACATGTGGTATCTAACGTATAACTAAGATTTATCAGCATTATCCTTAAAACTGATTTGACATTTGACCAAATAGACACATACTAAAGAAAGGGGAAGAAAGGAAAAGACTGGAAATTATTGAATAGCTCCATTATCTCAGGCATTATGCCACACACATAGACCTATAACATGTACACATATGTAAAAAGGAAGTCTAATGGAAGCATCTGAATGACATTTTTAAACTTTAGCTAATTAATTCCATAACTCATTTGTATTTATATAGTTATTTTCAAACCAATTCAGTCTCTATCTTACAGCAACCAATGATACATGTGGGTCTATGTTTTGAATTTAGTGTTTTCATTTATTACAAAAACATATATATTATATTGTACATTTGTACACTATTTATATAATACCTCAATCAGGAAAAATTATATCTACTGCTTATAAAATGTGTTCTGCTTTATTATATGTTTTCCTAGGCAGTCCTTGAACATGCCAAATAGTGATAATGACCCTTTGGTGACTCTGACTCTGTGGAGAATGCTGTGGGTTTCTTGATGAGACAAGCACACCAGCCTGACTGAACACATGAAATAAATCTCTAAGTCCTCCTTAAAGGCAAACAATAGGTTTGAATATGAATGTGCTATTGACAGGATAGCAGGTCAGATTATCCTGCAAGGGAGCACTCAGTAGAAAATGTAACTGGGAGGTCTTTTAAATCACTTTTTAAGTGCACTAAATACTGCCATCCTGAGCTCAGAGAGCCTGAGGTGACGCATATGAATCTTAGGAGTAGCTTATTCATCAGAAGACATCTGGCTCACTTTCCATAGTTGGCATAAATGGACTTTATGCCCCTTATTTCTCCTCAGCTCTTCTAGCAAACAGGTGTTCAGTGCGGTCCTCTAACTGGTCCTAGGGAGTGATGACCATGCCTTCCAGACTCCTGCCTCACTTTAGAGGCCATGGAGTAGATGGGAGGCATTTGGCATTTTGATTTGCTTATTTCTGCAGCTCCTTGGCAAGATTTCTGCAGCTATTTGTTTTAATTATTTTGTTTCCTAAATATCCATGCTATCTTAACCTTTTATATTATAAAAACATTGCAAGTTTAGGCATTTTTATAAAGTAACATTTAGTAAGATGTCAGTCGTTCCCCCTGTTCTTCACAGAATAAAATTTCCAGACAGGTTTGTCAATTTCTCTATTAAAAACATTTTAGCATTCTATGAAACTCTTGTTTTAGGGTACCTTAGACCCAAAACATCGCAAAGTAGACAATTACCTATAAATGGGTGTCTGCAATGCACGGGCTCTATAGTTCCCTACAACAGTGTTCTACGTTCGGTTCAAGGTGTAGGAAAACGAGTGCTGGAGAGCACTGCTTCGAGGACATCAGTATGGAAAATGGCAAGAGGCTCTGTTGGTCCATGTGATTGTACTTCCATTAGTTTAAAATTAAGGAAATAAAGCACTGCCTCATGGAGAAATATTGTTCAGATTGCTGGAGCCATGTAATTGCCAGTGTCAGGGTCTAGAATGCAGTTTTGGGGATGAAACCATGTAATAATATAAGTATCTCTACTTAATGCCCCTAAAGTGATGGGGATCATTCAAATCTTAAATGAGTTTTCAGAATTCATAAAGATGCTGATTCCCTTTTGGTCTATAAAGTGCTGAAATAAGAATGTGCCATATCCAAAGGGAGCACATTGGGTTTTCTGTTTATGAGGCTCATTGATCATGGAAGAATGAGACTCAGTCTTTCTATATTTTTGGAAAGGGGTTACCAGCAATACATATTAAACCCTCATCCCACCCAGCAACAGTGGTCCCTAATCATACCAATGATTAAATAGTGAGAGTACGGAATGCCTCAGGCCACAGTTGCGAAGCTAGAAAGTCAAACATGCAGCTGTGATGTGAAAGGAGTCACAGCTCATGTGCGACCGGGAGCTCCAGTTGTAAAGTCAGCTGCTTTGCAGGTAATGGATGAACAGTCACAATTTAGTTTCAGTTTTGAAATTGCATCTTTCATATAAGGGTCTTGGAACATTGCAAATGCAATTAAATTAAGTGTAAAAAGTTAATATATAAGTGAAATACATAAAAATCATAAAATGCATAAAAATCAGTTAAATGTTCATTTAAAAGATTTTTCCCCCTATGGCCTGATATTACCAAAGCAAAGACAAATATGAAAGACATGCAGAGTTAGAGGCCAGAAGAAGAGGGAGAGGGGCCACGGGAGAGGCAGGGAGGTGAGAAGCTGAGAGAAGGAAGGAAGCAATAAGGAGGAGGGAGAAGAAGGAAAGAAAGAGGAGGGGAAAGAATGTTCACTTCTGCATTCACTCAGCAGCTGTACAGGTTGTGACTAAATGAGTCTTTTACTCCCAGGTTATTGAATATAAAATCATGGATTTAAAAGAACTTCATTTAAATACAGACAAAATTGGAAGCAGTCATTAATTTAATTGCTTCTTCTTTCTGCTTCATACGGATATGAAGAAAGACCTTCCATTTATCTTCCTTTATTAAAAGTATAGTGAAATATGCTGGGACTTTCAAAATCAAATCCTTCAGGGCTGGGAACACACATAGCAGGGATAAAAACTGGATTTCAAATCACTATCATTAGAGACTTAGCTTAGTTCATGGTATTAAAGAACCCAAATCAGTGTATGGGAGATCATCATACAAAACTGGGCAATATCAGGAGATATTAAGGGTGGTGCCAGGGTTGATGCTTGTGAGGGATGGCTGCTCAATCTGATTGGCTCTGGCTCAAAGCATCAGGCATTCCACCAGTGAAACGTGAGGAAACCATGATTCTCAATACAAATCTCAGCTATATGATATAGTGCAAGAGAGCAGCAAGCAAAAAAGAAATAGATGTGTGAAGCACCACTCATTTTAATCAATTAAACATACCTATATTTTACTCTTTCCTCCCACCTACTTATCCCTTCCTATTTCGCACCCCTCTCTATTAGAGATGTAACTTATCGAAACAATAGTTGGTTTCAAGAGAAATAAATCATAGAGAAAAGGAATTGTTAGATACGCCACAAACTGGACATGGTCCTTAAAATGTAAGTACATTCTCATGAATGAAATTTCTTTGTGATTGTGCCAAGCATAATTTTAAACAAACTATTAATCTCAGTAGATATTGCCAGATATACTCCTTTTCAACATATGAGTTAATTCCATTTAACAGACTGAATAGAATGAAGCATTATCATCAGATCCAGTTATCCATTCTCTGTATAGGCCTGAGCAGAAAGCAATGAGACTAAAGTTCAGTACCTCACCTTCAACTTTGATCTTCTCTATCCAAATGCTGAGTCACTGTGACAAATAGTTTTGTTATTTTGAGGATCCTAAACTGGATTCACAGCATCAGCTGACAAGCAGCTAATTCAATTAAAGATGTCAGGAGTGGATTGGAATACCCCATTCAAACACTTCTAGAAGGCATTTAATGTTTAACATGTTAAAAATGTCTTTGTAAAAAAATGAATTGAGTAAAGTCTTTTGCATGGGTAAGTATGTTTGTGAGTGTGTGTGTGAGCTAAAGTAATGAATATGATTATGTTGGGAGAAATGGTTAAAGTTTCATATGTTTATAAAATAAAAAGCATTATAAATCTTAAAATATTTACCTCTTTGAGTTCGCCTTCAGTATTAAGAAATTCTGTAACTCCACTGATAAGTTTGGAATTCATAAATAATGCCTCCCCATACCTCAAAAGACAAAAATAAGTCTTAATGTTAATACAGGCAGTAATTTAAAAATACTACTATTTCTTGGTCTCTCAAAACCTATTTGAAAAAATAATGATGGAAAACTTCTTGAACCTGGTGAAGGAAATAGATATACAAGCCCAAGAAGCACAGGGTGTCCCAGACAATATAAGTCCCCCAAAGCCTACACCAGTAACATTGTAATTAAAATGCAGAAAAGTTAAAGAGAATCTTAAAAGCAGCAAAGAAAAAAGCAGTGAGTTACCTACAAGGGAGCTCCAATAAGATTGTAAGCAGATTTTTCAATAGAAACTTTGCAGGCAAGAAGGGATGGCAAGAATGTTCAAAGTGATGAAAAGCAAGCACCTACAACCAAGATTACTCTACCCAGAAGAGCTATCTATCATTTAGAAACAAAGAACATATGAAGAGCTTCCCAGACAAGAAAAAAACTAAAGGAGTTCATCACCACCAAATCAGTATTACAAAAAAAAGTTAAAGGATCTCCTTTAAGAAGAAAAAAGATCAAAATATGAATAATAAATGGCAATAAATACATATCTATCAACAATTGAATCTAAAAAACAAAAACAAAATAAACAAAGCAGAGCAGAAACACTCATAGATACAGAGAACATTTTGATGGATGAAGGATGGGAGGGGGATTGGGAGGATGGATGAAAGGTGAGGGGATTAAGAAGTAACAAATTGGTAGTTTCAGAACAGTCATAGGGATGTAAAGTACAGCATAGGGAATCTAGTCAATAATATTCTAACAACTATGCATGATGTTAGATGGGTACAAAATTTATTGGAATGATCACATAGTATGTTATGTAATATCTAATCATTGGAGTATATACCTGAAATTAATATAATATTGTATGTCAACTGTAATTGAAAATTAAAAATAGGAATACTACTATAAACATTTTTTACAATGCCTCTCGAAGGCTCTATTTGACAAGTGGTGGGTGTCTTGATGCTTTCGAGATCTCTGAGCATTCAGGGTCATTTCTCCAGGGAGTCAGGGAGATGCAAAGATCTGTGTATGAGCCTGATTTGGCTCACAATTTTTAAGAGAAACATGAGCAGTAGCAAATTTTTGTAAAAAGGAATCCTATAAAATTAGGAACAAGAAGTACTATTACATTTTGAATCCAAGGCCAGAGGAAGAACTATTTTAAAGCTGTCAACTTTAACCTAGCTCACCAGGCAGAACCATCCCAACGAAGGGAGAAGGGCCGCGAGACAGATCTGAGCACCATCACCACGTCACGCAGACCCTTCCATCTGGTCAGTCAAAACTGACATTGGCATTCCATTCTCCACACTTAGAAACTGAGCCAAATTCCTCAAAAATGCTTCCAAAAACACTACCATTTTTTTTATGTCCACATTAAAATAAAATATCAAGTTGTTCATTTGAATTGCATAATTCTTCTAACACAAGCATAATTACTTGATTCATGGCCCAAGGCAAGAGTTTTCACTTTATTGATTTGTCTGTTTTATACTAAGTATACCTAACATCGACTATCATACTCAGAACTAAGAAAAGTGCACCAAAAATAAGCTCTTGGATGTGAAGATCCAGACACGGCCACAAGATATTTTCTAATGCTGCTCTTACTTTTAGAACTTGACATAATTTAGCTTTTGAAGCCTCAGTTTTCTCATCTGTAAAATGAGAGGACTGAACTGGATGATTGCCACAATTTGTTGTGATACCAACATTGAATTATTCAATGAGGAAAAAGTTAGCTAAATAAAATAAATAGGCATTCAATAATAATATAAGTGATATTCATAATCACTATGTGGTTAAAGAAATGGCCAACTATGCATGAATAAAAATAATTCTTTTTCCAAGATCATTTTGCTTATACTTTGCTTATAGTCATGTAAAGATGAATAAGGCACAATCCCTTTATTGCAGGTGTTATACTATATGGTATCATAAATAGATAATTTACACTTATTGTGGTGATTATAAAATTATACACCTTGGTTAGAGGAGGTCTCTTTTGCTGCAGGCTCTTGAGAAAGGACTTGAGGACATGCTGGTATTTAGATTAGGTAGTAGTTCTGAATATCAAGGAGGAAAGTAATTTTAGGCAGAGTACCAACATAAATAAATGCAAGGAGGTGTGAAACAATATGGTGTTTGCAGACAACTACAAGTATTTGGTATTGAATGTACAAATTGTGAAGCTGGGGATAGCAGAACAAGAGGCCAATGGGTTAGTCAGAGGACGTGGTAGGAAGTTTAGATTTTTGGTGCAACATGGAACCATTGAAGGTTTTACATCGGGTAATGTCACACTTGTTTCTCAGAGTGATTCTTGGGACAAATGGAAAGGGCCAGTGTGTATAGTGTGTGTGTGTGTGTGTGTGCGTATGTGGTGTGGATGTAATTGGAGAGGCAGAGAGACAAAAAAGCTATTGTTAACAGTAGTGGTAAGAGATCAGAATCTGCACTAAGGTCAGTCAAAACTGACATTAGTAGAGAAGAGAGGGCTAATCCAAGAAACATTTAGGAATTGTTAAATTGACAAGACCTCAAGACTAATTGTTACATACAGCAAGGGAAAGGGGAAATCATATGCAGATTTCTAGGTATCTGGGTTGAGCAACTGGTGGGTAGTCATATTGTTTGCTGAGAAAAAGGAAGACATAAATGATGGATTTAGCTTTGCAAGCACCCACTTAGGTGGAATGTCTGAGTTGGAGATAAAGATTTGAGAGTGATTGAAACCATGAGAATAGATGGCAACTAAAACCAGGGAGATTCTGCAGGGCAGGGAGTAAGGGAAACTTTGGAGAGCATCCCCATGAACTGAGATATTCAAATATTGACAGAGGACTAGGAGTATTTGAAGACAATCCTAGGATTGTTATCTAACAATCCTATTTGTTAGATAAACACTGCCATAACTGTAGATATCCTAAAACCTTCCTTAATCTTTCTACCTTTTGATTAGAGATCATGGATTCTCTGAGATAAAATAGGCATATCCGGAACCAAACACTTTTTGGTAGGGACTAAATTATATATACATTATAATCAACTCTGATCTACAAAAGCACTCTCTAAAGAGACTTTGTGTGTTGGTAGATATTTAATATTCATTATAATAAAATGCTTGCATATATTAATTTCATCTTGTATCTAAGCTATTCACTGTGTTATGTGCATGACAGCAAAGCAAGTTCTAATCTTCCAGTCATTCCAATTCCTGAGCTGAAAATACAAAAAAAGTATGCTTTCTGGGAATATCTCTGCTTTCTGACAACAAAATATCTGTTAATAGAACCATGTTTTAATATGACACATTCATTTAGATTACACTTTTTATACCAGGGCAACTAATAAAGGTGCACTTTTAAAAGTAAAGTTTATATACCAGTTATTAAGAAACAGAACAGTAAGATCTGCACACTGTCTGGGGACATTCAAGTTTGAGAACATGTAGCATTTACATGCTTTATAATAAATTTAATTTTAAAATACCATGGAGATTATCAGAGTAATAAATTAACATTTATTACAATATATTTAAATATGTAAGAAAATATTTTCTAAAATTGAGGCTGAAAAATTCTCACCATGAAACAACATAGCTTGGGAATGAATTATATTGAAACTAGAATTACACAATGATTCAAATGATCCTTCTGTATATCATGGTTTTATTTCAGGTGTTTTGTGATATTTATATTTGAAAGGAACCTAAAACTACTCTACAGAAGTAAAGTTTTCTTGTTATAATATAATTATATCTGACTGATACATCATTTTTTATAACACATTCAGTATATAAAGGTTTTATAACAATTTCTTCAACTTTGGACAGTTTGATAGGTTGCCAAGGAAAATTACACTGCTAAAACTATTTACTCTCCACATTTCCATGTTATTACAGTTATCAATCTTTAATAAATTAATAATGTTATAGAATTAAAAATAATTCTGAGTTTAATAGGCATGGCAAGATGCATCTTGGTTGACTTTTTAAAAATCTAACTCTATTATCTGGAGCTTGGTTCTAACACAGAAAGTTGGGCTTTTATCTCCCATATGTCACCTTTAATTTACTAACTCAAGCATGAATGATTGAACTTTTATATCTACCTGGTATTTAATATCTTCCACTTATCTCTGAAAAATTTCCAGGCAAGGTCCCGGCCATGTGGATTTCGAGCCACATGGATTATCACATCAATTGCATCCTGGTCCAGCACCACCTCCGAGTTCAGTGACAGATTCAGAAGCCTTTGAAGACAGAATTATAGGGAAAGTTTTAGTCCAATAACATAAATATTTTTATAAAATTACAAAAATTACATGATACAATTTCTCATATGCTTCAAGAGAACAGTCCTGACTAAACTTTATTAATATAAATTAGTCAATAGAATAACTTTCTGGTTATAAAAAAGGAGGAAGATTAAGCTCATAGTATGTTCATTAATATATTAATGAAATCCTGAAAAAAATCTTGTGAGTAAAGAAGTCACAATTCTAGTTTGATGATGCAAACTTACTTTTAAAATCCTTTTAGTAAATAATTTTCATATGCTGAAATATTTTCTTACATATATAAGTAAAAAATATAATTAAAAATTAGTTAGAAACAAAGTACATCTTCCAAGTCAACTAGCTTTAGATATGTTAACACATCATCTTTCCTTAGTTCTAGGAATATAGATTTTATAGTAACCAGCAATATATTCAAGGAAATAGAGACAACTTCAAAACAGTTTGGTTAACAGAGAATGTCTTCTTTTCATTTTTATTAATTGATTTTAGAGAGAAGAAGAGAGAGAGAGAGAAACATCAATTTGTTGTTCCACTTATTTATGCATTCTTTGGTTGATTCTTGTACATGCCCTAACCAGAGACTGAATCCACAACCTTGGCATATCCAGATGGCACTCTAACCAACAAACTACCCAACCAGGGCAAGAATACTTTCATTACACAAACAAATTTGGAACATTAATTGACCTACCTATTTAATAAATTCCTGTCATCACTGCAAGTTAAAGCTTCCAATAATATTTTCTTCTCAGAAACTGCTGTGGTGGAGTGGAATTTCATCCATATGAATTCCCAGACATCCTCATCTAGCAGAGAAACTCCAGTGCAGTACACAATATCTCTAACATTTAGTGGTATTCTAAAGAAGAAACACATGGCACTTTTGTGTTCATTAAAAGCTTCATAGTATTGAAAATAAAGGCAGATGCTGCTTTATGGCAGTCAGTTTTTTTGAAAGATGACTTTGTTAATTAGACTTTATCTGAACAAGAATAATACTATACAATAATAATGTTCAAAAATATTGGCAACTAAATAAACAAAATAATTAATGTATTTTATTTAAAGGTAGATTTGAATGAAATTTTTCTACTCTTGAAACTATAAACAATAATTGGAACACAAAAGTTTAAGAAACCGATAAAAACAAGGTGCTTTATATTTTCACCAACATGAATAGACTCATCAACCAAAGATTTTGCTCATAATTGGTAGACCTGAGAATAACAAGAAAGCACTGATTAAAAAGAATGACTGACTAATTTGGGTTAAGCAGAAACACTTTCCTCCTAAATTCTTGGATAACTTTTTAAAATTATTTTTCTCAAATAACTCTCCAAATTTTGGAACCTAAAATATTATTAATATGGATAATAAATAAATAAAATATACATTTTAAATTTTCCTTAAAAAGTTTTTTTATGTTTAAAATGGTTAAAAAATACACTAAATTTTTACTTTGACTCCAAAATACAGTGGGAAACTGTTAGTATAGTTAGTCAACCTTGGTCATTTATAAGTTATAAATTCTCCTATGTACTTGGTTATAGCAATATTTTACTAAATATTCTTCTATCAAATTTAAATATACAAAGTCTGTCCAGGAAATGTCCAGCCACTGTTACTATAATGAGAACGGTTTGCATGACATTGATGTAACCTGGCAGGCAAGGAGCCTGGACTGGAATGCACATGCATGGACAATGACAACTTCACTGTACTAGTCAGTTGGGCAGTAGACACCATTGAGTGAGCATGTGTACTGTGTGGCCATCACATTCAAAATGACTGAGCAAGTAGAGCAATGAATCTGCATCAGATTTTCCTTTAAACTTGAACACTCCTCCACGGAAACCATTTGGATGATTCAGAAGGCCCCAGCTATGGGCAACTGGTGATTGGCAGCTTCATCATGACAACACCCCTGCTCATACATCATGTCTCGTGCAGAGATTATTGGTGAAACATCAAATCACCCAGGTCATTCAGTCCCCCTATAGCCCAGATTTGGCACCCTGTGACTGCTGGCTTTTCCCAAAGCTAAAATCAAATTTGAAGAGGGGAGATTTCAGACCATCAGTGAGATTCAGGAAAATACAACGGGCAGCTGATGGTATTTGGGAGAACTGTGTGAGGTACCAGGGCACCTAGTTTGAAAGGGACTAAGGTGTCATTGTTACCTATATACATTGTTTCTTGTGTCTTCTTCAGTAAATGTCTCTATTTTTTATAGTGCATGGCTGGATACCTCTGAACAAACCTTGTATACATCACATTTTAAAAATTCAGTTCTCTGAAAGAATGCTCCAATACTTTTAAAAAAGTTAAAATGAATATCTGCTTTATGTATTCAGTCATCTATTATTAAAACTCCTTATTTATCATTTGAATGTGACTAATAATAATAAGTGCTTTCTCTGGAAAACAAGATGAAACAATCCCTTCCAAAAATTTAGGACTTGGATGGTCAAAATACGGCTGTGGTTAAAGAAGTATTTGGTAAAAGGAGAAAGTGTCTGTATGACTATCAGTAGAATGATCTTCATCTTCTGCTCAGCAGCTGAGTAGGGCTACATTCAGATTACTGCAGTGTGTGTATCAGGAAACCAGATCAGCGGACTCGTTAGAAGTATCGTACAAAAATCATGGTTCCCAGAAATGGCTAAAACAGTATTATTCTGTCTCTTCCTGCAAGTAATTAAAGTATTTGAAGAAAAGTTACTTTAACTTTGCTAACTGAGCCCTTTGTTTGTTTATTTGATTATTTTCTAAACAAAAGGAATAGAGATATAAGAAGAAACCAGCAAAGAACTTCACATTTTTCCTTCTTTTCCCTCTCAGCCCTGCACCCACTTAAAGAAAGTAGCAACAGTTGTCTTCCCAATGATTGGTGAAACCTTATTCTTCCTGCTCTGCCTACCAGCTGATTGCCACACAGCATGACTGAAAGTGCTTAGGATAAAAACACTGCCACCACAGTTTGAAGACTTTGTCAGTCCTGTAAGTACAACATATAATCACAAAAAAGGCCTCCGTGTTTACTAAGTGTAATCAGAAAGCTAGAACATCTAGTCCTTGTCTAAAAGAGCTAGAAAAGAGGCTGAATCTTTTCTTCCAAAAATCACAGGCTGCAGAGCATTACACTGTATTATTGTCATGACTTCGTCCAAGAGATCAGTATAAGTATTTGCAAGAAATATTAATAAAAGTCATACAGTAATCATCAACTTACCAACCATTGCATATTTTCTTAATATTAGACCTAATAGTAACAATTTACTTTCTAGTAGAAATTCATTAAGCTAGTAATATACCAGAGAGAGCCAGAGAGAGTACAGGAACAAAGCCTATTGAATAAGGTTGGTTACTGCCTACGAAACCAGTCTCAAGCAGAAACGGTTTCAAGTAGAAAAGGCATACAGAAATATAAAAAGGCAAAAAGAAAAAGTGAATATTAAACTGTGTTCCTTAGAACAAACTTGAATGCCACATACTATAGTTACTACCAGCAATCTATATGTTTGTTACTCAGTAGTTGCTATTGGCTGCTGCTGAACCATGTAAGATGCATATGCAAATAAATAAATGGATGGAGATCCAAAGCCCTGGACACTGGCTAAAGGGGCATCAGAGGTAAAAAATAACACTTCTGTGCAATACTGTGTTTCAAGTTACATATCTTGTTTTATCTAATCTCTATAATAATACCATGATGTCTCTATTATAAACTTCTTTTAGCAGGAGAGGAAACTGTTTTGAGACAAGATATTTTGCACTGTTAACAACTATATAGTAAGTTGGGAACCAGGATGATCTGTACATAAAAAGTCATTTTTATTTACATCAGTTTACAGATGGCTAATAATGATGAAAATAAGGTATATTGATTTCTATTAGTAGTCATATTCAAATAACTGTCAATGAATTCTGATTTTTGTTGTTCAATAAAATGCTATCTGATAAAAAGTAAAAATAAGAAAAAAATTAAATAACAAATTAGTATATCCTTTACAACAGTACTATCACCAACCCCTAGGACTACCCAATGGGCTGCCAATCATAATGTATCCAACCTATAATTCTCAGTGCTAAATGGGCCACAGATGTCACCTCTAACCTTTTCTTTAATCATTATTTCTAATACACAGCTTAATCAGTCATCTTGGAGACATAGTCAATGTCAGTAAGACTATCTACTCTGCTGACAATAGCCAGAGGAAAGGGGGATGGGGGATAAAGGAGGAAAGAAGAAGAAGGGTCAAGGCATGGAACACATATAAAGGACCCAGGATAAAGATAACTGGGGGGGAAGATTGACTGTGGAAGGTGGGGGGTGGGTAGGGCAGGGGAGAGTATTGGCGGAAAATGGGGACAACAGAAATTGAACAATAAAATGAATAAATAAATAAATAAAATGTAATAGCTGGAAAATATGCAGATAAATATATCAGTATGCTTAAAATTGAAAAGTAGCTATTCTGTTCATGGAAGTGATCCTTGTTAAAATACCACCTCTGGCACACTGAAAGGATATAGGCTAGCTGTGTATTTAAGAACATATACAGAGCGAGGAAAAGGAATGCTGAAAGGGAACCCAGCAATAGTGTGGAATGAAATGACAGACAGAGCACCCTGAAAGAATCTCACAAAAGTCTTGGACAAAAGAGGCCTTTGAAAGCAAAGCTGCCCAGAATAGGGGCAGATTCTATACCTGAAGCTGCAGTCATAAACCCAGAGAAAGACTGCATCATTTGGATGGGATCTGCAAGATACTGCAAGTTGCAAGCTTATCAGCAGCTGTCCCTCTGTGTGCACCAGGCGTATCAAATTTGATTACTATGAAAATGGGACACACATATGTTTACGTATATAATCTAAAGCCTGTTGATTGTCCATTGAAAAACAGACTTCAGTTTCCACTACAAATCCCCCAACTTTCAGGAAGGAAAGTGCTCTGTTAGCAGATGCTAGGAGGTTTGCATTGCTTAAGGCTAATAAAGCTCCTTAGAAGAGCAAGGACAGAGCTGGTTAGTCTAGTGGGAGAAGAATGCTTCTTTAGTTTTCCTAGCATCTCTTCGTACCTCATCAACCCCTCATTTTCCTTATCCATCCATCATATAAAGAATCAATGTTATAGGTCAAATATTATTCGTACTTATCACTGAGAATAAAATAAAATTTGTGAGTGCTGCATTTGCCAAGGACCCTTGCTTTTCAATGGTTTCCATTGTTAGTGAAACCTCTCTTTGTTGCTAAATTTGTAAAGATGTTCTAATAACATTTTAGCAAGATAATTGCTCTGGGGACAGTTTAAGATTTCACTGTATAAACCAAAGTCATTAGGAACAAATGAAAAAGCTCATTTGTTTGTAAAGCATGAGCTGATAAGCCCACAAAACCCATAGTTATGATCAGTACAAATGAGTCCTGTGAGATTCTTGGTGTCAGGATTACAGGGAGAGCCGCCCCTTTTCGCAAACATGTAAGTTGTTTATGAAAATGCAAATATCCCCATGGTCATTCCTGTTTAACTGCTGCCTCAGAAAGAAGTAAATCTTTTAATGGAATTTTATCATCTAGGAAGGAAAGATGTGCTTATTTTTCTCTAGGTATAGTATACATCGTACACACATGCAGGGAGCTAGTCTTTTCCAGCTGCCTTTAGAAGAGATGGATGAGGTAGTGTTTAGCCTAAAGGAAGTGCCTTTATTTTTTTTCCTAGGGTACTAATGTTGCAGAAATTAGTAGCTAATAAATGTAACTTCTACTATACTTTATATTTTATTCTCTATTTAAATAGGATCATGACAGAGTTCATTTGTACAAACAAGTTTTAAAGCATAAAAGTTCAGTATATCATTGTAAAATAATTTATTTTGTATTTTGGTGACAAGTTTAACCTGTTTTACCTTGACAAAAGCAAATGCCTAAAAGATAAATGTTTGGGGTAAAAGTAACAAAAACAAGTAGGTGGAAAAACAAAAGCAGGTATCTTTTAGGAAAAAAATTTCACTGAGTTAAAAAATGATGATGAAATGGAACTAATATTTTAAATCATAGTAAACTGGTACTTCAGTTATTAAATGGAAAGTTGTAAAGTAGATTGACAAATTAAGGTAAGTAATAAGAAAAATTTCCAAAGATTTTGCTATGGGAATTTCTGTTTCTGCATTGTTTTTTAAGGTTAAAAATCAGGATTTATCTAAAATAATAGCAGACTGTTTTAAGTTTAGATAAAAATAGCAACTAAAACAATAGCATAGATTAATATTCAATAATAGAATAAATGTATTGTTTAATTTAATTATATTATTAAGGACAGTATAATATGTATATAATATACAATACAATTGTTTTATGTTTTTAAAACACATAATGTATCTGTTACAAAGAGAGACAGAAGATAAACAAGAGAATACTAACAGCCTTTGCTTCTGAGTTTGGGGATTGTAGTTAACTAGTCTTTTTTTTTTAAACTCATATATTTCAACTTTAATAATTGAATAACTTTTATAATTACTTTAGAAATAAGATAAATCAATGTATAATTCCATTTATAAAATAAGATTCTGTTATTATTAAAATAAAATATATTCCAATATAGAAAAATGCTATTTAATAAGATGTAGAAATAATTCTAATAATACATTTAAAATATCTCCCAAAGAATACTATTATTTGTCAAAGAAAAAAGTCACACTATTTTAAAATATATATTTTGGCCAGTAACTGCCTGTAGGACTGGGCAAGTCAAGGTCATTGCTTTGGACTTCATTTTTCATCCTAATTGCACAAGGCTAAAGTATATATGTTCTAAGGTCCCTCTCTGCTCTGTTAATACAAGATTTTTTTTTCATTAGCAATTATATTAACATTGAAATGGGGTTTTAATTATTTTCAAAGACAATGAGAAACATTTCTCAAATCACTAGCTTCTCTAAGAGTACCTCTTTTTTTCAGGGGCACTATACATGCTATTGATATAAAGTGTGGCTTACCATTTAATTAATTTTAATTAATTTGCAGTTAATTCATTTAAAAGATTGCTTTCCTAATCTAAGTAGAAATTAAAAGACTGCTTTGGTTGAGGCTTCCTTGCGAACACTGAAGATCTTGTTCTGACTAACACATACTAATGTTCTCTCTTCTTCCAGGGCAGACAATCCATGACGTTAAAATACCAAACTAAAAAATAACCTGCATTTACAAAGATTGACCCTGTTACAACACCTTCTACTCCTATCCCTCATTCTATACTCATTTCTTTTTCTCTTGGCTTCTGCTAAGAAAGCCACCTTGAATAAAACAGTTATTTAGAAGGAACCTGTGACTTTTTGCACCTAGGCATGAGTTTCCTTATCTGGAAAATGGGGATAATAATTCCTTACAAGTTATTACAATGATTAAATGAAATCAGGTGTATCCAGTCCTTGGCACAGTGCCTGCTTCACATCAAAGGCTCTGTATGGGCATTACCAAAATGCTGTGCATAGCCAAGTGCAAGGGACATAGAAAATTGTCTCAATATGTGTAATGTCATTTCCCCTCCTCATTTTTTGTTACTATTAATGTTAGGAAGAAATGACAACAAATATTCCTATATTTCCTAAATGAGTACTGGACTAAAAGATAAGCAGAAATAAAGTTTTAGGCAACCTCACTAAAAGTGAATGAGTAATTATACAAATGACTGACAATACACCTCAAATTCAAGGCATTATAATAAAATGCTCTTCTATAATCCCACCTAATTTTGCTAGTGTACTTTTCAATCAAATATACCACTGAATCAATATAAAAACCATGGCAACCAGAAGAAATATTATTCCATTCCGTGATGTCTCCACAAGGCTCCTAGCAAAGGAAGAACAGAATCCCATGTGAAATGTGCAGTCAGTGGCCAGGGGAAGGAGCACTAGAGAGCGAAGCCGGGAGCCGGGCACTGACCTGCAGCGGGCAGGGTTGCTGGGTTTCTAGGGCATCCTCTCACCAGAGCCCAATAGTGGTTGCTCATTCCCACCAAAACTTAGGCATGACATAAAGGAATACTGAAACCTCTGATTAATGGAAAAAGCAGCTCAAAACTGGTCTGCACAGAACTTTGCTGTTCAAAATACAGAATTGGGGCAACCTGGTGAAGAGTAGACCAACTATATTTAAAGTTACTGCTCTGAAGTGATGTTCAATACCTCTTTATATTTTCATTTTGCATATTTGCAAAGAGGCATATGCTGTTCTCTCTATATGAAAGGAAAAAAGACCGCTGGGAAGAGGGGACTTATTTTGACTATTAATATTCCCCCAAATTAAAAGATTATATTTTAAAATAACTGTACCACTCAGATTGGCCTTTATAACTAAAATAAATGTGTTTTAAATGGGAATTCACTTTAGATAAGCTGAAATTATATGAAATTATATTTTAAACTTGTAAGTCCCATGGAGAAAGTAGCTATTATTTTCATTGAACGGGGACGGAGAGGGCTGGTAAAAGTGAAGCCTCTGGGTATCAGGCCACTTTATAAATATAATCACTAAAGCACAAAAAGATAGGAAACCAAGTAATCCAGACAACATCAAAAAGAAGAGGACCAAAAAGGAGACATTAAAGAAAAGGTAGAAGCAGAGAAAGAACACAAGTGATAAATGTAGAAAGAATACAAAAAATCCAGAGTGATAAAGATAATAACAGGTATCACAAAGATTTACAAAAAGGTAAAGGGGAGAAAAAAGCAAACAATTAGAGAAGAGTTTGTGACTTACCTAAAAAGTATTCTGGCTCGGACTTTAAACACATTCTACTGAAAACTCTAGAACACCGGTATTCAAAATTTCACAGCAGGAACCCTCATGATATCCAGAATCAATTACACTCCCAAAAAACTTCACAAAATCAAATGACTTTATAACAAAAGTAAAAAATTAAAATATCTACGATGACTCACTCTAAAACAGTGAGCAGCAGGGTGCTAGTATAAATATCTCTAAGAGCATAATATAATTCAAAATCAAAGAGGTATACAATTATAGGAGAAATCATGAAATAGCTGATAAATTGCCCTATTATAAACACCTGTGTTAAAAATGAAATAAATTGTTTCCTGATCATCACATGTCTATCATCATGAGTTAACAAATCTGCTCTATCCTGAGGCATGAATATTAATCTTCTTCACTCAGCTCTGGTCAGAGTACTATAAATCTAAGTACTTTCTGTAATATGAAGTCTAACATGTGCATGTGTGTCTGAATCACAATAACTAGAAATCAGTACTTTAAGTCGACTATTAAGGTGACAAAGAGCACTGAGGGCACAGACACATAGAACAGACTGAGAGTTGTCAGAGAGGCATGGGGAGGGCACCGGATGAAAGAAGGTGGAGAGATTAGTCAAAGAACATATATGCATCACCCACAGTGTGTGGTGAGCAGAGGAAAAAGGGAGCAAGGGCTGCATCGGCAAAGCGGGGGGAAATAAGGACATCTATAACAGTGTCAATAATAAAAATAAAGTTAAAAAGGAAAGGAAAAAAGAAGAAAGAGAATAATGGGATAACACATCAGTTACAATAGCAAATCCATAAGCACTGCTCTCATTCAAATCATAACCCAGGCAGAAATGTTCACAAAAACTCCATTGGATGCCACTGGGTTCCCCCTGGACAAAATAACTCCTGTTGCCCAGCATAATTTATAGCTATAGTCATTGTCCTTTGTGTTTCTTATACAAAGGCTTAAAATTACATAGATTTATTGTATCTATCAAAATACTACGTGTATGATGTGAGGGCCTGTACAAATGTGGTTTACTTTCATTTTTTATGCACTATTGAGATTACTGAGGTTCCTGCCTCAAGAAACAAGAAAAATCTCAAATAAACAATCTAACTTTACACTTAAATGAACTAGAAAAGGAACAACAAACAAAACCCAAAGTGAATAGAAGAAAAAATTAATAAAGATTGGAGCAGAAATAAACAAAATAGAGTCTAAAAAGATAACAATAGAGTCCTGGCTGGTGTAGCTCAGTAAATTGAGCACTGAACTATGAACCAAAAAGTTGCCAGTTTGATTCCCAGTCAGGGCACATGCCAGAGTTTCAGGCCAGGTCCCTAGTAGGAGATGCTTGAGAGGAAATGACACACTGATGTTTCTCTCCCTCTCTTTCTCCCTCCCTTTCTCCCTCCCTTCCCCTCTCTAAAACTAAATAAATAAAATCTTTAAATTTTTTTAAAAAATAACAGTGCAAAAGATCAATGAAACCAAGAGTGATTTTTGAAAAGATGAACAAGATTGACAAATCTTTAACCAGATTCATGAGGAAAAAAAGAGAGAGGACCCAAATAAATAAAATCAGAAATGAAAGGGTGAAGTAACAACAACTGACTCCACAGAAATAGAAGGGATTGTAAGAAAATATTATGAACTATATGCCAACAAATTGGACAATCTGGACAAAATGGATGAATTCCTAGAAAACAAAATAACTTCTAAAACTGAATCAGAAAGAATCAGAAAAACTGAATAAACCAATTACAACAAATGAAATCAAAGCTGAAATCAAAAAGCCCCCAACAAACCAAAGCTCTAGACCAGATGGCTTCACAGACAAATTTTACCAAACATTAAAAGAAGAACTAACACCTCTCCTTTCCAAACTATTACAAAAAATTCAAGAGCAAGGAAAACTCCCAAGCTCATTTTATGAGGCCAGAATTATCCTAATTTCAAAAAGATAAGGAAACTAAGAAAAAACGAAAATTATTGGCCAATAACCCTGATGCTAAAATTCTCAACAAAATATTAGCAAACTGGATCCAGCAATACATGAAAAAGTTCATTCACCATGACCAAGATGGATTTATTGCAGCAATGCAAGGTTGCTACAATATATACAAATCAATATGCATTGTTCACCACATAAAAATGAAGAATAAAAATCACATGATTATATCAATCCATGCAGAAAAAGCATTTGATAAAATCCAGCACCCATTTGTGATATAAACTCTCAGCAAAATAGGAATAGAGGAAACATACCTTATGGTAATAAAGGCCGTATGTGACAAACCCACAGCCAACACATTCCTCAATAGGCAAAACAATAAGCATTTCCCTTCTGATTGGGAACGTCCACTTTCACCTCTCTTATTCAACATAGTACTGAAATCCTAGCCACAACAATCAGACGGAAGGAAATAAAAAGGTATACGAATTGAAAAGGAAGAAGTAAAACTATCATTATTCATAGATAACATGATACTGTATGTAGAGAATATCAAAGATTCCATCTGAAAAAAAAACAAAAATGAAACTACTAGGTTTGATAAATGAATTCAGTAAGGTAGCAGGATACAAAATAAGTATAAAAAAATCAGTTGATCCCTGGCTGTTGTGGCTCAGTGGATTGTGTGGCCTGTGAACCACAGGGTCCCTGGTTCAATTCCAGTCAGGGCACATGCCTGGGTTGCAGGCCAGGTCCCCAGTAGGGGGGCTCTTTAGAGGAAACCACACATTGATGTTTCTCTCCCTCCCTTTCTCCCTCCCTTCCCCCTGTCTAAAATAAATAAATAAAATCTTTAAAAACATATCAGCTGCATTTTTATACACTCTAATAAACTATCATAAAGGTAAACAAAGAAAGCAATTATATTTATAACTGCATCAGAAAATACAATACAATACAATACAATACAATACAATACAATACAATACAATACAATACAATACCTTGGAATAAATTTAATTAAGGATATAAAAGATCTATATTCAGAAAACAGAAGACACTGAAAAAAATAGAAGATACAAATAAGTGAAAGCATATACTGTGTTCATGGGTAGAAAGAATTAAAATGATCAAAATGTCTGTACTACCCAAAACAAACTAAAAATTCAATAAATTCCTATCAAGATATCAATGGCATATTGCACAGAATAAGAACAAATATTGAAAGTATATATATGGAACCACATAAGACCCAGAATAGGCACAGCAATCTTGAGAAAGTAGAACAAAGGTGGAAGAATAACACTAACTATACAAACTATACTATAAGGCCATAGTAATTAAAGCAGCATGGTTCTGGCATAAAAACAGACATATGAAGATCTCATAAGTAAACCCATGCCTTTATGGTCAATTAATTGACAAAAGATGCAAGAACATACAATGGGGTAGAGATAGTCTACTCAGTAAAAGGTGTTGAGAAAATTGGACAGGTACATGCAAAAAAAAAAAAAAAAATGGAGTTAGAGCACCTTCTTACTCCACACAGGAATAAACTTGAAATAGATCAAAGACTTAAATGTAAGACTCAAAACCATAAAAATCTTAAAAGAATACATAGACATTAAAATTTTGACACTCTTTGTAGCAATATTTGTTCTGATATGTCTCCTCAGGTAAGAGAAACAAAGGAAAAATAAACAAATGGGACTATATCACACTAAAAAGTTTTTGCTTAGCAAAGGAAACCATCAACAAAATGAAAAAGATAATCCACTGAATAGGAGACAATATTCAAGCAATGACACACTGATAAGGAGTTAATATCCAAAATACATGAAGAACTCATACAACTCAATACCAAAAAAACAAACAAACAATACAATAAAAAATGGGTAAAGGACCTGAGTAAACACTTCTCCAAAGAGGACATACAGATGGCCAATAGACATATGGAAAGGCACTCAATTTCATTAATCATCAGAAAAATGCAAATTAATACCACAATGAGATATCACCTCATACCTGTCAGAATTGTTATCAACAAGCAATAAGTACTAGAGAGGATGTGGAGAAAGGGGAACCCTTTTGCACTGCTGGTAGGAATGCAGACTGGTGCAGACAATGTGGAAAACAGTATGGACTTTCATCAAAAAAATAAAAATGAAACTGCCTTATGACCCAGTTAATCCACTTCTGGGAATTTATCTGAAGAAACCTAAAACAATGATTTAAAAGAATATAGCCACCCCTACAACCATTGCAGCATTATTTACAATGGCCAAGAATTAGAAGCAGCCCAAGTGTCCATCAGTAGATGAGTGAATAAAAAAGCTCTGGTACATTTACACAAAGGAATACTACTTGGCAGTAAAAAGCAAGGAAGTCTTACCTTTTGTGACGGCATGGATGGATCTGGGGAGTATTATGCTAAGTGAAATAAGCCAGTCAGAGAAAAACAAATACCATAGGATCTTACTTATATGTGGAATCTAATTTAAAAAATAAACAAAATATACAACTCATGATACAGAAACAGACTGATGACTGTTAGAAGGGAGGGGTTTGAGGGGACTGGGTAAAAAAGGTGAAAGGATTAATCAAAAATAAAAGCTGATAGATGCAGACAAAAATATAATGATTACCAGAAAGAAAGGGCAGTGGGGGGAAGTAGAAGAGGGGAAAAGGTGGATAAATGGTGATAGAAGGAAATGTGACTTTGGGTGGTGAACACACAATACAGTATGCAGATGGTGTGTTATAGAATTATACACCTGAAACCTATATAATTTAATTAAGCAATGTTACCCTAATAAATTCAATAATTTTTTTAAAAAATATTCATGAGATTAACAAGGCTGATTCTCCAGCCTAGGAAGAATTAACTATAACAGTTTGGTTAATTATTTTAAGTATAACCACTTTGCTTTCATGAGTAGGTATTAAGTAATACAATTTTCACTTGAAAGGTTTCCAACTAAAAATAGATTTTATTTTGTCCAAAGTAAATTTTACTCTTTGGTAAAAGGCAAGAGTGGATGAAAAGTTACAAAATAATCTTTAAAAGGCATATTTTTTCACTGGTTGATGATAGAACTGAGAAAAACAAATACTGTTTGGGCCAATAAATTACAACTCCAGTTCTTTCTCACTTTCAGGTATTTAAGACACATACAAACATGGTGGGCAAAAGTAGGTTTACAGATGTGTGTACTGAAAACAGCTTGTTCTTGTATTATTTATTAATTCTTGTATTATTTTCCACATAAACAACTATAAACCTACTTTTCCCCTCCCCTATACATATCACAAACAATATTTGATGCTTATGGGACATTTTTCATCAACATTTTCACAATGTTAAGTAAATGTTATCACATGATCATTAGAACGAAGACAAATTATTTTCACTTTCCTTCTGAGATAGCAATTACATATAAATAATCAGTCCTAAGTATTAATCTAACTTAGGGTGAAAAATAAACACGCCTGGCTGGTGTGGCTCAGTGGATTGAGGATGGGCCTGCAAACCAAAGGGTTGCTAGTTTGATTCCTCCTCAGGGCACATTCCTGGGTTGCAGGCCAGGTCCCCAAGAGGGACCGCATGAGAGGCAAATGCACATTGATGTTACTCTCCCTCTCTTTCTGCTTCCCTCCCCCTCTCTCTAAAAATAAATAAATAAAATCTTTTTTAAAAGAAAGAAAAATAAACAAAAAGGAAATGTTGATGTTGCTGAATGAATCTCAGTGCTAATAGCAATGCTTACATTATTTTGGGAAAATGTAGAGGTAATTTCTTCTTTATAGTAGTTGGTCATAGTTATAATAAACCCTACTCCATTAATCTGAGTTTATCAGTATAATCTACTATCTGTGTAAAAATGTTTTGAAAGCTGCAATATTTTTGTTGGTGCTTTAGCTCTGGCATAGTGACTAACTGTAATTACTATTCTAAGTTTAATCAGCATTGCTCCCTGGTTACCCAGGTAAACCTGTATTCACTTAGTATTTGTACTGGGACAAACAGGCATAAAAGGCATCTATTCTATAATCAATAGACATGTCTTGATAGATGACATAAATGTTCAATAGTGTTATGCTTAATATTGGTATAATATTAGGCAAACAATACTAGCATGGTAGAAAAATTATTATTGGCAGAAAAGAGAGAAAAGCCAATTATACTGAAAAGGGAAAAAATTTAAATTGAATCAAGTCACCTTCAAAAGCAAACTTCTATATACATTACAACACCTTGAGAAAATACTCTTAACTATTTGCCTTTCTGCATGGCTAGCAATATAATTTTTTTTAAAAGTAAAATGTCAGAAAAAGTCAAATATGTTGGGAAAAGAAAAACAAGTGTATAATAATTATTTCTGCATTTTAAATTAGAATATAAAAGCATTAATGCATTTACATTACAAACTAAATGTGACTATAAAAATAAATAGAAATATGCACTTACTGGAGTTATATTAGCTTTTGAAGCAATTATTGCCCCTGCTACACCAGAAGTAAATTAAAAATATGTCAGATTAGTTAGTCTCTCAAGCAGGACATTCAGTCAAATATTTATCTCATAATGGACTGAACTGAGTAGCATGCATTGAATTCTCCAAATGACAAGGAAAACTGGTACTTTCAATGTGATTCCAGAGAAGCTTAGGGAGAAGAGAGATAATAAAGTCCTCTTCTGTATACAGGTGTAGACATTACTTAAATAATCTTTTATTTATTTTGTATTTTATATTTGTTTCAGGTGTACAGCATTGTGGTTAGACAACTATATAAATCACGAAGAGATCCCCCTGATAATTCTAGTACTCACATTGCACCATACATAGATATTACAGCATTATTCACTATATTCCCTAGGCTCTACTCTACATCCCCATGAGTAATCTTAATATATGAACTCTAATAATAAAAATATTTTCAGATAGTCATTACTGGTTATGAAAAAGATTTCCAGTTTGTCAAAGAATTCACAATAGAATTAATTCAAAGAGCAAGCACATTTACTACATTTCATATATTATCTTCCTTTTCCATATATTATCATAGCTTTCCCAAAACATTTCTGCTTGGCACCATACTCAAATCTCAGAAGAGATAGCCTCTAAAACTTTGACAAAGGATCACAACCACCTAACTGGGGTTTTGTTTTGTTTTGTTTTGTTTTGTTTTGTTTTGTTTTGTTTTTTCTCTCTCTTCTCAGGAAAGGGATAAAAAAACTGATTAACTAAAAATAAAAATAAAAAAATAAAAAAAAATTACAAAGCTTCCAGTTCTTGGGTTAGTACATATTCTTCCCAATCAGCTGAACTTTTTGACAGTAGCAAGATTTTAATACTGAGAAATGATGTGGAGGAGGAGGGTCACTTTCACCCTGCTCTTTTCATTTAATATGTCCTTTCCCTCTTTGCCTCATGAACACACAACCTTCGTGTAGACCACAGATCAGTTGTCACTCTGCGAGAATGTCAATCTCAAATTGTCCTATTCATATAAATCTCCCTTCTGGGTCTCAACAAAGTTAACATCTTACAGCACAATGTCTGATTAGCCTCAGTCTACCATCGGACTGTGAACTTCAGGAAGGCAGAAACTATTTCCCTTTGCTCACAATTGTGTCTCCACCTGGTACATTGTAGTATATCAGGCATGTGGCAGAGACTCAAGGCATATTTGGTGCCTGAATCAAGTACTCTAAGAATCTTAATGAATACTACTTAACTAAATCAAGTAGACTTATTGCTGTGGGGAGAAAATGAGCAACAATACTTTATTTTAGAAACTGAGCTAGAAGTTAAAAATCAAATTGACTATTAATCAGATAACCTATTACCCAAAGGTGGACAGGGAACCTGGCCCTGCAACACTTTGTCCCTAACAATGAGAAATTTAGCACTGTAAAAGTTTTATTTTTTCTTTAAAGAACTAGAGGGATAAATTGATAACAAAATGTCAATAATGATGACATCTTTGATGGTAATTGTGACTCATCCCAGAAGTCCCCATGCCACTTTGTTTAAAGGATTGTCATTTTTGAAGTCTCTAGGCTGGGACTACACAGGCAACAACTCATAACAAGGCAACCAGCCGTAACTGCCAAACTATGAAATTCACAGGACAGAAAGGTGATGGAAGAAAGGTAATTATCCTTATGATGTGGCATAAGCATATTACATAAGTAAACAAAAATATGTGCCCTCAAATAGGTAATTAGCTGTACTTTCTCCTCTCAACTCAATGGGTCTGAGATAAGAGCATTTACAATGGAATTCACACACAGGGTGTATGAAGTTCTCTATTATCAATGTCCCAACCGTGCACAGTGTGAAATGAAGAACTAGGCAAACAAATTACAGTGCGGGATGCTGTATTACCTCACATGCAAGTAAAAATATGAACTACTGAAAGTACAGGTTAATCAGTTTTAAAGTACTTAACATAATCCACTGAGAATACAAATAGTCTTTATATATCCTTCCTGAACTCTTAGAAAATTAATAATTAAATAATTTCTGATATTCTGAAAGAAAAAAACCAGTAGTTTCTATGCTAGATGTAGGTAGGATGTAAAGAGATACATGACTTGTAAAGACAATATTGACGAACGTAGTAAAATAATGCTTTGAATAAAATATTTGAACAGGAGAACTATTTTGAAACTAAGATATAAACTACCTGTTTTATTATGCAAAATAGAATGCAAATGGCTGTATTCTTTAATGGACAATGAGTTAAAGTAAAATTAGGAATTATATAAGTTTCCTGGAGACATCAATAAAAATAAATTCCAGATATAAATTCTTAGATTATATACCATTTTTACACATTCATGTCTACAGATGCATCCTTATCTTTAAATACATAGATAAAATTATTTGGATTTATAGTGGAAAGGATTAATAATAAATGAGAAAATATATGATAATTGGTAGAAGAAATAAACAACTTTTGGAATACACTGTAAATGTTCAATTCAAAGGCACAGCTCATGTTGAGACTATACCCAGCTACTCAGTGTTGCAATTCCTCAGTCGCTATCTTTGAATCCTCTCCTTATGTTATATTCTCTCCCTAGACAATCTCCTCTGCCAGTCATTTTTCCATTCCTAGTGCAGTGGTCTTCCAACAAGTTTTGCTTTCAAGAAGCACCTAAAGATAAGGGTAGTAACATGGCAATCAAGCCCCACATTCTAAACTTTTATATAGATAATTCTCTTTTCATAAAAACCCTTCTCTCAGTTGCCAGGAAAAGGCATATTTCTCATTCACTTATCTTGTACCTTGTAATGCAGTACCAAATAATGAGAAAATTCTAAATACTGGTGTTGATATCTAGAAAATGAGCTTTCTAGTTTTAAAACCTCATTACAATCATAAAATTTGAAGAAGAAATGAATTAAGTTGTCAGGTAATGATTTTAAAAATTTGGTGATAGATCATTGTGTGATTTTGGGCATAAAACTTGGAAAGATTTTGAAGAATTGTCTTACATTGCCATAATAAAATGCTTTCCACCCCCATTGAATATTTTTACGTATAAAGTTTCTCAGCACTTTAACATAAAAATATAAATAGAATTGAGGGTGAAACTTTTCTCATTCCAGCAGTGAGTAACATTTATCTGTGACTATATAAATTCATTGGAAAAGGGCCAATCTCAATTTTTTTTTCATATTTAATAATTTTGATACTTGGAAATTATTCATCAAAGTTTGCAATGTAGTTTTTTTAAAAACACACAAGATTCTTAGTGGGAAGAAAGAAAATCAACAAAAAATTAGGTCTTCAGGTTTTGCAATGTATTTATTTTTTTAAACATTTTATTTATTTATTTTTAGAGGGGAAGGGAAGGAGAGAGGGAGAGACGGAGAGAAATATCAATGTATGGTTGCCTCATGTGCGTCCCTTGCTGGGAACTGGCCTGCAACCCAGGCATGTGCCCTGACTGGGAATTGAACCGCAATCCTTTGGTTCACAGGCCCCCACTCAATCCACTGAGCTACATCAGCCAGTGCTGCAATGTATTTATATTTATCAATTATATACAAATAACAACTGTCATAAAAACCCAATTTAGAAAAGAATTTAACAGGATTTTTTTTGAGAGAGAGTTTTTTTAATTTATTTTAATTGTTGTTCTTGTACAGTTTTCTGTCTTTTACTCCCATCCCAGCCCACCACCTCAGCCCTCCCCACCTCCCTCCCATTTCTACCCCCCCTAGTTTTTATCCACGTGTCTTTTATACTTGTTTCTGTAAACCATTCCCCTTTTCCCCTGATCTTCCCTGCCCTCTCCCCTCTGGTGACTGTCAGCCTGTTCTCAATTTCAGTGTCTTTGGTTATATTTTGCTTGTTTGTTTGTTTTTTTAATTAGTTTCCTGTTAAAGGTGAGATCATATAGTATTTGTCTTTCACTGCCTGGCTTATTTCACTTAGCATGATGCTCTCCAGCTCCATCCATCTTGTTGCAATAGGTAGGAGCTCCTTCTTTCTGCTGCATAGAATTCCATTGTGTAAATGTACCAAAGTTTCTTGATCCATTCATTTACTGATCTGCACCTGCATTGCTTCCAACACTTGGCTATTGTAAATTGTGCTGCTGTAAACATAGGGGTGCATAGGTTCTTTTGGACTGGTGTCTCAGGGTTCTTAGAATATAATCCTAGCACTGGGATTGTTGGGTCAAAAGGTAGATCCATTTTTAGTTTTCTAAGAAAATTCCATACTGTTTTCCATAGTGGTTGTACCAGTCTGCAATCCCACCAATAGTGCACTAGGGTCCCCTTTTCTCCACAACCTCTCCAGCACTTGTTGTTTGTTGCTTTGTTTATGATGGTCATTCTGACTGGTGTGAAGTGGTATCTCATTGTGGTTTTAATTTGCATCTCTCTGATAGCTAGCGATATTGAGCATCTTTTCATGTGTCTCTGGATTCTCTGTATGTCCATCTTGGAGAAGTGTCTAGGATTTTATTATGACATGAAAAATGTTTGTGTGTCTGTAATATGTTGTGTGTATTTTTTATTACGTTGATCCAAGAAATATTTTCAAGTGAAATATATTATATCAGAATACAATTTAGGAAAAGAGAAGAGGAAACTATAAAATTTCTGACTATTTTACATGACTAATAGTGTGTATAAAATAGCTATGGTGTTTTGATTCCATTGAATACACTTAGAGATTTTGAAAGAATTTTGTTGAAAAAAATGTCTATGTTCAATATGCTAAAAGTTAAATTCTCACAATTATTTATGGAGAGTTTTAGAATTAGACTTGAAAATGTTATTTCAGCAATTCATATGCATAAAATTTGAGCCCAACTGGATTATTCTAGTAAATTTTCATTGATGGCATCCTTTTTCTTCCCCTTTATATCTAAACAATCATTAACTCTTGTCACTCTTCCTTTCTCAATCATGCCCAAATATATCTGCTTCTCTTCATTTCCTCCACTGGCTATCAAGGCTAGTTCCCTGATCTCCCTGATTTGGTCCAATTGCCATAGAACAGTCTGAGGTTCATTTTTAGTTCTGTGTGATTATTTTGAAGACCTGTTTCCCTCCAACATTCCTCCCTGCCCCCATCTTTCATCTTTAGGGTGTGTAAGGACATGAACCACATATCCTCAATGGCAAGCAAGGTAGAGGGGCTGGCACTGAACGAAGAAGAGATGCTGCCTTCCTAGTGTCCAGCAGAGGGCCGGACACATCACAGCTACTTGATGCATACTCACTGAATACTTGAATAAATGAACATAACCCCTTTAACTGTATAATCAAAAGAGAATCCAAAGTGGACAAAATATAAGGAAATTTTATGATTTATGCTCACGCACAGTGAGTGTGAAATTTTGGGACCATTAGAGCTAATGTAAGCACATAATATTTGCAGCAACGTCCTTGCTCTAGAAACAAGGTTGAGATTCAGAGAAGTTAATTGAGTTGTCTAAAGCCACAACTGTCGAATGACAAACTTGAAGCAAACCTAATTCCTCACCCTGCTCACTGGAGGTTTGGACAGCTCTGTCCTTTCCATTATGCCATGCAGACTCCTTGCTGTGTTCGCTTGTCTGGAAAATGCCTGTGCTGGTAACTGAGCTCTACGGTGCCAGGTCTGGCTGGCATAACTTTAAGCTATTATTTATACTATTGATCTGTAGTAGGCCAATATACAGTAAGAGACAAAAAACAGTGTAAAGAACAGAGGGAATAACTTGGAAATATGGACAATAAGTTAGGATCTACGTTTTATGAGAAGAACACATGGCATTTCTGGACCATGATGGAAAGAGCCCTTTGTGTCTCCTCCTTTATGTTCTCAGCATGAAAAGCAAACATAAATGGTCAGAGAGCAGACACAAAGGAGAGGAGCTTAGCTAGAGCTCCGTACACTGTGAGATAAAATGACCTACAGCTGATGGAGAGACCTGTGCCACAAATACCAGCTAATTAAGGAAACAGAGGAATAAGTAACATCTACTTGGAAGCCTTAACAGGCAGTATTTCTTAAAGTTGGTCAGGTGGGGAGGAATGTCCCCCTACTCCCAACTGAGAATCACTATGACAGTATTTTGCTTTATATTTTATGTTACAAGCTACATCCTTACATTCTCAACTTACAGAGATTGTTTTAATCTTGAAGGCATTTTATAAATATTCTATACTTTTTATTCTACACTCTTCCTCATTTCCCCATTTAAAATTTACACCACCCAATAACAGGGGTGGTCAAAAAATTAGAAGATAAGTCCAAAGATGATTGTTTTATGATTTTTATAAGGGCCAGATATTATATAGGCATTCTTTTATTTAACTCATGACTTGGGAGGTTGGTAATATTATCACCATTTTTCAGATGATGGAACCAAGTGATTTTCTTAAGGTCATTTAGTTCAACAGCTGTGATTTGATCACTGGTGACTCTGACACTGAAGATAGTAACCTCTCCCCACACCAGTGGTTCCCAAACTGTCATCTTCAGACCAGCAGCATCAGCATCACCCCAGAACTTGTTACAAATATAAACTCTTGGGCTCCATTCCACCACCTGAATCGGAAGTCTGGGGTCTGAGTCTAGCAAACTATTCCATATGTCTTCCCAATGATTCTCATGCATGATCTGATTTGAGAACTATAGGCTAATGCCATGTAATATAACCTGCATAAAGTTATTGCTTATACTCACTGCGGGGAGTACTTGAGTTCTGTTGGGTGTCTTTTAAAAAATTGTGGGTTTACCCTGGCTGGTGTTGTTCAGTAGACTGAGTGCTGGCCTGAGAAACAAAGGTCGCCAGTTTAATTCCCAGTCAGGGCAAATGCAGGCCAGGTCCCCATTTGGGGGTGTGCAAGAAGCAACTATACATTGATGTTTCTCTCCTTCTCTTTCTCCCTCTCTTCCTTTCTCTAAAAATAAATAAATAAATAAAATATTTTTTAATTGTGGGTTTTTTTGAACAAACATATATTAATGATATATGGCATTTGACATACGAGCACAGAATCACTTGCAGGAAGGGTTAGAAGGCAGGTGGGCTGAGGATGGAAGCCCAGATTCACCACCTAATGTTAAATATTCTTGGCAAGTTATATAACCTTTGTGACTTTTGAATTTATCCTCTGTAAAAATGAAAATAAAAAAATGAGATCATGCACTAAAAGCACTGTATCCCAGTGTCTGAAATATAATACACACTCAACAAATACAGTTTTCAGTATGATTATAATTATTAAAGACAATGTTAGTAATACTATAATTAATTGCATGAGTAGTGAAGTTTATGTATTATGTATGTGGCAAAGCTCCAGAGATGCTACCCTACTGATTAATTTTTCCAATTTCAACATAAATTTCTAATTCATATCAACTTACAATGTCCCACAATGTACCAAGCACTCTGTTGTTCGATGGTATTTTTAAAGTAAGATGATGATACCAGTTTTCAATTTATTTGTTTGGGAATGGATATCACTATATATTAAATAATTTTTAATTAAATACTTTAGATCTTCATCTGTATTGGCTTAAGACCGTATATTGTACCTTTTAACATGATTTCGAAAATGATACATTAGTGCAAAATTAAGAGGCTTTGTTAGTGTGAATGTGTTTAATTTTAGGTTAAATTTTTTTATTCAAAGAAAACCTCATATTGCCATACTGTGATTTCTGTATAGATAACTGTATGATCTCAACAGTGTTTTGATACAGGGGTTTTCAAATAAGAATTCTTCTGCAGTAATGATATATTCCTTATACATTACTCAGTGAAGCTTAGACCAATTATTTATTGTTTATTTGCACCAACCAGTGAAAGAAACTAATAGGGGTTGTTTTATTATGATTTTTACAGACAAAAAGCCTAGTATCCTTTCTGTCTTTTTTTTTTTTTAGAGTAAAATTTTCAGGTTTCCAATCCCCTTTTGTATCTCATGTTGTCAAGATCTTTTTATCTTTTGTATTGTTCTCTACCGAATGCTTAGCAATTTGTCTCCTTTCTGAACTGTGGTGTCTGCTGAACTTAGTCCCCAATTCACAGCCTAACAAGACCTGAATGTAGCTCAGTCTGTTTTTATGCGTGAGTTCACCATTACAATCAGAAGCACTGCAGCATTTGAATATTTTAACAGGGATCAGAATGTCTACTCTTTCAATTTATCATCCACTGTATTTCTTGAATTTTTCTCTCTGCTGCTACCATCTCCAGCTTTTCATCACACTTTTTAATTCCATTACCATGCTCTGCATCAACATTCCCATCCACTATATTTTTCTGAACCCAATGTCATTGATTTAACCTATCTCCCCTGTAGATCAAGATTAGGCTACAGCACCCCAAAGACTTGCAATCCCTGCTATTGCCATGACTCACAGTCCTTTAGATTTATTTATTAGCATAAAATAGAGCATCTATCAAAATATTTTTTAAAAATTTTATTTATTTATTTGTTTGTTTGTTTTCAGAGAGGGGGGAATGGAAGGAGAAAAACATCGATGCGTGGGAGAAACATGGCTGGGTCACCTCTCACACCCCCCCAAATGGGGACCTGGACTGCAATACAAGCGTGTGCCTTGACGTGATTAGAGCCACAGGCCGGTGCTCAATCCACTGAGCCACACCAGCCAGTGCCCAGAATATTTTATAAGTACATTACTTCATTATCTTGGAGTTTTTTTAAATACTTTTTAAGTTTCAACTTAAAAACAAGCAAACAGACAAAACTGACTGGTCTGTTGTTTCATGCACATTTAAAAAGAAAACTTGGTGTGCTCTCCCATTCAGAAATGTACCCACACCTTTCCTCCCTCTCAGGCACGCATTTCCTAAACTCTAAGGGTCCCTAGGAGACGTGCAACCAGGGGCGTACTGGCAGCAGCAGCCTGTCCTGGGCTAACACCCCGAACCTGCCCCCAAACCTCCTTTTCTCTGGCTTTTCAGTGAGCCAATGCAGCCCCGCCCAGGCTCTCTCCTGTTGCTTCTTCTGTTCTCAGTCCTTCTTTGTTTCACTGTCCCCAGCTTTAACAAACATACTCTCAAGATTAAAACAATAATAATAATAATAATAATAATAGAAAAGAAAAAGAAAACTTGCAGTCCCATTTCTTGACTCAATATAAGAAAGTTAATCTCAGAAAAAAAGGAGAGTTAAACCCAGCACCAACTACAGTATTGCATTCTTGTTTTATTATTAAGCTGTCATCTAAAAAATACAAATTAAACCTCTGATCTTCACACATAGGTAGCTCAGCGAGGATCCTTTACCCTTGCTGCCGGAGGTCACTTGTGCATGATGGGGCATGTCAGCCAGTGGCTGAGCAAATCTCAGTAAACACAGAATTAGTTTCACTGAGTGTGTTTACTGACCTCGTAACAAAAGAAAGCCAAGCAGGAGAGTATAAAAGTGACTAAGGAAATAACAAAAGAACCTTAAAGTATTAGGCTTCAATTTAATTATTTTACCACAAATAAATGGCAGAGTTATTAAAACCAATATGAGCTGACACCTTATAAATGAACTTCATTTATAAGGAATTATGGAAGTGATGGATTCTTCAAATTAGAAAATCAAAAATTACTACACTTAAGTGAAACATCAATCCACATACTTTCCTTCTGCCAGGAACCCTCATCTACCTACTTTACATATTCATCACACGCACTACCCTTGCCTTCAGTCCGGCCTCGTCCATCTGACAGTCCTACTCATCTTTTCTGTGGCAGAATGTGACTCCTCCAAGGCAGGAATCACTCCCTTCCTGGTGTTTTCACCCTCGTGCATTAAAAAAACAGTTATCACTTCTCAGACAAGGCTTATGTCAATAGAAAGAAAGAAAGAATCAAACAAAAAACAGGGAAGAAAGTAGAGACTACAATCTTTCAATAATACATTTCACCTTTTTTTCTCATATTTATATATGATTATATATCTTAATAAAATTCTGTATGTAGTGATTTTGGATAAGTACTTATGTTTTCATAGCTTAAATATATGCAGTAGAATTAAAGGAGGAAAAATAAGAAAAAGTTTTTATAATATTTTTAAGTATGATATAACAGTTTTCAGAAGACTTAGCACAAAAATAACCACTAGTAAAAGTTTTAAAATGAAGAGGCTGATCACAGATTTAATAACTGTCTTCAAGCATATGTTGGATCAACTGAGAGATGAAAATGATAAAATATTTTTTCTTAGCTCAGTAAAAGACCAGAAGTGATTAACTTAAAGGGCAAACAGGGAAATGCTACAGAAGGTGAGATATTATGACAAATTACTAAGTAATGCAGTAAAAGGTTTCCGTTACAAAGTTTTAAAGCAGGATAGCTACCTTTTGATCTGGAGAGAGATATGATGCATAAATCTAAATAATGCTCAACAAGACTATATCAAGTCGTTCCGTAAGTATGTAATACTCTCTGTGGTTCTCTATGTTCATCTGGAGCAAACTCCCTTCTCTGATGCCCATGGGTCATCCCAGGCACTCAGATGAGGTACAAATGCATTGTGGCAGGTGGAGTAGAACCATATGAACTAATTGCCCCCTAGCTCCACACCTTTCTTATCAGACTCACCTTAACACAGTGGCCAAAAACTGGAGAGGATTGATTATAAATTACCCAAAGTGCAAAAAGCAGTGGAAAATAATGGTCCTTGGAAATATAAAGCCACCTAAGAAGGTTTAAAAAACTGCAGTAAGAAGATCACTGATCTCTGATTTTTTATGTTGAATATTCTTTTCATTACCATTAACAAGTGACATTTAGTATATCTCTATAAAAAATAATTCTATTAAATAATTATAATACTCATAATGTATTAAAATACTGTACTATGAAATTCCAAGATAAGATGTAAGTTTAAGGTCTTTGTCAAGGGTCACTGAAAGAGTAAAGATCTTTCTTACAACCTTTCTGTTTTTAGTTTTTAATATTAACATTAGACTACTTTGTCTATATCATATGCTCACAGCTGTTTAATGAATAAATACCACAACCTTTATAAACAACCTTAGAGTTTGGCCTACATTTAATTATTCTGTTCTCATGGGATAGGTAAGCTATCAAAATCAAAATAAATTGACACTTAGGTATGATGAATAAGGGCATAACTTCAGAGAGTTATTTCAAAACTCAGTAAAGCCTTGGAAAGATAGTGTATTGGGCTTTCCTGCTGTTGCTTTGTGAGCTGTGCACCCAATCCAAATTTTTGCATTTTTTTCTTGTCTTGATTTTCTGCAGGCGATAAATAGAATGCATCCACTGAGAATCAGAAAGCAGTATTATATCATATCAAGAGATCAGGATTTGGTTCAACTTACCTGTTCCTGTTGCTGGAAATCCAATCGGAAATAAGTGTTGAGGCCTGTTGGTGACAGTGCTTGTTACCAAAACTACACGCCAGCATTATCACTTCTCGACGTAGTTCTCTTACATGCCATAAATGGGGGGAGGGGGAAACAGTGTTAATATCAAGGGAGAAGGCATAACTCATTTACATTATACTACACTATAGGAGATAAGTAAATAATTAGCAGGAAAATAGATCTTGGATATGGAAATCCTATTTTTCTAAGTAAAAGACAAAGTAGAAGTTAATCATACTAAAAGTCTGCTCTGGAAACAGTACTACAGTGTGGGGCATGGGTTCGGATCTCAACTTCATCCATCAAGGCAGAACTTACATTAAAACATGGCAAGGAAATGCCTTTGTTCTCAGTACCAGGTGGCGGCAACTATATTCCCTATCAGCAGTCCTCCCAGGTAAGGGAAATGAAAGGTGCATCAGTAAATGAATGGATCAAAAAACTATGGTACATTTACACAATGGAATTCTATGCAGTAGAAAGAAAGAAGGAGCTCCTACCCTTCTCGACAGCATGGATGGAACTGGAGAGCATCATGCTAAGCGAAACAAGCCAGGCGGTGAAAGACAAATACCATATGATCTCACCTTTAACAGGAACCTAGTCAACTAAACAAACAAATAAACAAGCAAAATACAACCAAAGACACTGAAATTGAGAACAGGCTGACAGTCACCAGAAGGGAGAGGGGAGGGAATTTCAGGGGAAAAGGGGAAGGGTTTAGAGCAACACATGGACAAAAACGAGGCAGGGTGGAAATGGGAGGGAGGTGGGGAGGGCTGGGGTGGTGGGCTGGGATGAGAGCAAAAGATGGAAAACTGTACAAGAACAACAATTAAAATAAAATTTTTAAAAAAGAAAAAAAAACAAAGTGAATGAAAGATCATCTCATGCTGCTAACCTCACAGTGGTACTAGTAGTATGTTATTGTACAAAACAGTTCTGGGGAAAAGGAGCAAATACTTAAATGAAACAGTACTCATGTTGGTAAGATGCTTGAACAAGAGATCCATTAAAATTATTTTTTGGCCATCCAAGCTTGATGTACGTTGTTGCAACTTGCTTCAAAATATATTCCTAAAGGGGAGTAGGGGAAATAAAGATAAGGTCAGTTTCAAATCTCTCCATTATGACAACTAAAATTATATAAAGAAATGAAAACATTTTCTAAATGTACCTACTTTACAATATCAGTAAAATTTTGGGCATGATGATTTTATTCAACTTAGTATTTCAAATATAGAAAATAAGGATAAAATATGATTGCAAGGGTGGAGGTCTACTCTTTACTTCTTGAACAATGAAGAAATCTGCACTATTATTTTTTATGACAATTTTTGCAGCAAAACAAGGAAACTGAGGGATGCTGATGATGACACTCATGCAGACATATATACAAATGTATGTCAAGTTTACAAACATGCATACCTAATATTTGTGTATTTTACATCAATAGAGCATGTTTAATGCAAGCTTATTATGGAAGCCTAGCATTGTTCAATCTGACATGCACAGAATACACAAGTAAAATGACAGTACTTTAAAATCAATAACCCATTCTGTTAATAACATTTAAATATCAGTAGCAATGTAAGGTATATTCTCTTTGATTTAATGTGGTCCTGAATTTTGTCAAAAGAATGATAGCACTGAAATTACAGTAAAAGCAGCTCCTAACTTTTCCTGAAATTGAGATGTCAGATCTGATATATTAAAGTAAAAATATATACAAAAATGTATTTTATTTTTACAAAAGCTTAATATTGCAGTGTCTCTATGTTGAGAAAAGAAAAATATAATAAGTCCAGCATATAAAAATTATGCCATTACTGTAATGACACATTTCTTTGCATGTCTGTTTTAAGGGCTTAGACAAAAGTAACAAAACTAACAGTCAAGCCAGGATTATTCCTATTTAAAAAGTTAAAATAGAGGTGTTTTCATGTAGGTTTAGGATAAAATAAAAAGAATCAATTCTAATGGCCACCAGATAATTAGATGCTTCCAATAAACAGGTTTTTATTAGATTTTGTCATGGTAATTCCAAATATGTGAGTTAATTAGCAGAGCCAGAATGTCATAAGAAACAGAATAATTTTATAAAACATAAGAAAGACTCTTGAAACTAAGCATAAATAAATAGTGCTCAAAGTTGATAGAAAGCACAGAGATATATTCTCATAGGCAAAGCCTCACTGGTGATAAGACATTTAGAGATCAAAAACTCATTAACAGTACTTAATCCTAATCTTATCCAAAATGATCATTACATTAGTTTAGGTGGTGTCAGCAGTGCCATTTTGGTTTATCAGACTGCCAGTTTAGGAAATCTGGTCAGGTAACATTTTGGAATGTTTGTCATGTCTTCACGTCTATTTGGATTATCTGTTGTTTGCTTTCTTGTGTCCCATTGGACCCAATTATGAATGGGCTTTTGCCTCAGTGTTGATCTTATCCTTGTTAATTAAGGAAGTGAATTGTATTCACTATGTCCTTTTGGGTAAAAATAATGACTAAGAGCCTTTGCTGAAACTATCTATATTCTGTTAAAACCTTTGCAATCCCTGTACCCAGGTTGTCCTCCATGAACATAGAGCCCTTTAACTCTTGGAAAGTAAATTTGAACTTTAAGAATCTGCTATGTATATTTGTTTTAAAATTCTGAGGTGTGTAAGCTTAATGGACACTTTTAGGCCAGAACAAAAAAGTAGCTTGTATTAAATCTCTCCTTCAAGTAATTGTCATTACCGATGCACAGAAAATCAGGGCAAAAATGATAACACAAATTAGAAGGGACTGAAGTCACTCAGTATCAGTTGAATATAGTGATAGTGAGAAAATACTTTATGATGTGAAATAGAAAGAAGAAAATATATCTTTTTACATTGAAGACATTGTATTTCTCCATGCGGTCCAGTAATTTATCTAGAGGATAAAGAGCTCGGCTGGCAGCGTGCCAAGGAAGAAAATCCTTCTCCTCAGACAGGTATCTGATAATCTCCAGGGGAATATTCTGAGGCAAATAGCCAGCTCTGCACAGTCAAAAAAGTGAATGTTAATTATATGCAAAAAAGGTACATAATGATGCAAAAATGAAGACTTTACTTATGCAAATAAAAGGCAGAAAGCAAGATTCATCACAGTATAAAGAAGCAATATTCAGTGTTAGAAAAACAAAATTACTCACTTTTTAAATATAGTCCTACTTAGAATGCCAATGCCCCTTAATATGCAGAGTTGGAGAGTTAAAGATTTACATGAACACAAAAATATTGAAATGCATGCTTTTTAAAGTATATTTTATTGATTATGCTATTACAGTTGTCCCATTTTTTCTCCCATTTATCCATCTATGCCCAGTACCCCCATTCCCTCCAGCATTCCCCCACACTTAGTTCATGTCCATGGGTCATACATGTAAGTTCTTTGGTTTCTCCATTTCCTATAGTATTCTCAAACTCCCCCTGTCTAGTTCGTACCTATCAATTACACTTCTTATTCCCTGTACCTGTTCACCATTCTCTCTCTTGCTCTTCCCTACTGATAATCCTCCATGTGATCTCCATTTCTGTGATTCTGTTCCTGTTCTAATTGTTTGCTTAGCTTGTTTTTGTTTTGGGTTTTTAAGTTCAGTTGTTGATATTTGTGAGTTTGTTGTCATTTTACTGTTCATAGTTTTGATCTTATTCTTTTTCAGAGATAAGTCTCTTTAACATTTCATATAATAAGGGCTTGGTGATGATGAATTCTTTTACCTTATCTAGGAAGTACTTTATCTGCCTTTCCATTCTAAATGATAATAGCCTTGCTGGATAGAGTAATCATGGATGTAGGTTCTTGCCTTTCATGACTTGGAATACTTCTTTCCATCCCTTTCTTGCCTATAAGATTTCTTTTGAGAAATCAGCTGTCTTATGGGAACTTCGTTGTAGGTAACTGTCTCCTTTTCTCTTTGTCTGCTTTTAAGATTCTATATCTTTGATCTTGGGTAATGTAATTATGATGTGCCTTGGTGTGTGCTTCCTTAGGCTCAACCTCTTTGGGATTCTGGGCTTCCTGAACTTCCTGGAAGTCTATTTCCTTCATCAAATTGGGGAAGTTCTCCATTATTTTTTCAAATAAGCTTTCAATTTCTTGATCTTCCCTTTCTCCTTCTAGCACCCCTATGATTCAGATGCTGGAGTGTTTAAAGTTGTCCTGGAGGTTCCTAAGCCTCTCTTCAGATTTTTGAATTCTTATTTCTTCATTCATTTCTGGATGAATGTTTATTTCTTCCTTCTTCTCCACATCATTGATTTGAGTCCCAATTTACTTCCTTCATTCTCGGTTCGTTCTATATTTTTATTTCAATTCCTTTCTTCTGTTATTTTGTGGTGGTACTCAATCATTTCTGTGAGCATCCTGATTACCAGTGTTTTGAACTCTGCATCTGATAGATTGGCTGTCTCCTCATTGCTTAGTTCTTTTTCTGGAGTTCTGATCTGTTTTTTCATTTGGACCATATTTCTTTGTCTTGGCACAACTGTTACATTGTAAGGGGCAGAGCCTTAGGTATTCAGTGGGCAGGGCAACTCTCATCACTGCATTGTGGCATTGTATGTGGGGGAGGGGTCAGAGAGGGAACAATGCCACTTGCTCGGCTCTCCCTTCCACTTTGTTTGCTTCCCACAAGCAAATTATTCCTTCTCAGGTGTTTCTCTGGTGCTGATTCCTGGGTATATGGGCTTATGTATGTTCTAGGACCCCATGGCCCTCCCCAACAGACTCTTCTGTGAGACTGGCAGTTTCTCCTGCTGCTGCAATCCCCACACGTATTTATAGCCAGAGGTTTTGAGGCTTTATTTCCCTGCACTGGAGCCCTGAGTTGCACAGTCTATCTCACTTCCCAGTTGTTTCTCCTGGTTTATCTGCATGTGAATGTGGGACCCCCTGGCCCCCCGGCCACTGCCTTGCCCTGCATCTTCTCTGCCCTGACTGCCCATCTCCCCCCTTCCTACTAGTCTGGATGAATGTTTTTTTTCTTTGACTCCTTGGTTGTCAGACCTCCACACAGTTCAATTTTCAGGTAGTTCTGGTTGTGCTTTGTTTCTAAATTGGTTGTTATCCTTCTTTTGATTGTGCAAGGAAGTGAAGCACTTACATCTCCTATATCTCCTACATTTACCTACATCTCCATCTTGGCCGGAAGTCCAATTCCTTCAAAAAATATGGTCTGATTCCTTTCCTTTAGAAAGGAAGACATTGTGAAACTTGAATAAAATCTACTCTAGGTATGTTCCTTCTCAGAAACTCTTCAGAGGTCACAAGTCATTGAAAATAATTGATTACTGAAATAAAATTTTGGTTCCTTTGGAATTCTCTCTACTTTTCATGTAGCTGTATGTAATAACACTTAATACTGATTACTTTCAAAATGATGATGAAGTTAAAGTGGCATCTTAAAGTCTTGCCTGTAACTATGTTACCTTACAATTTAAGCATTGTAAATGCTTACATTTTCCAAACCTGCTTCTGTTTTTTTTTTTTAAATGACATCTATGAAAATCAGAAACATAGCCATGGATGATACAATTTTAGAGTTGAAAATGATTTATCTAGAAGAAATTTTTATTTTTTTAAGAAATTAGAAAAATATTATATTTTCTCAGAGATTTAAACATACTAGCCTTATGTCAGTTACAATTTATTGTGTTTTTCATCTCTATAAACGGATGAACACTATTCAATGATGTATGCTTTGTGGGCAACATGCCTACAAATAAAAAGATGACAACTAATGTTATAGAAAGGGACTCTCCTTGAGAAAGGGACTGAAATGGAGAAAGAAGCTGAAACCACTAATGTTCCATGTACAATTAGACAAATAAATTCATCTCTTCAAGCCTTACATTCCTTACTATGAAATAAAAGGGTTGAACTAAGAGACATTTTGTTTTAGCTTCAAAAATGTTTTATTCTAACCTCCTTATCTACAATTTAACCTGCTGAGAAATAATTACAGTAACATGGGCATAATTTATTTAAGAAATTGAAAAAATAGCTTATAATTTTTATACTTCCCATTCTTTAATTGTTTAATATGTACAAGTCTAAGAGTCAGGGCTTGGATCTAGTTTTTAATAAGACCCTGTATAGTGCAAAGAATATAAAAGTAAAGCAAGCCTGATAGAAATTTCAAATAATGGCAAGGCACATAAAGTATTCATTAGATAGAGACAGGGAGCAAGGTCTGTTTTGAGTCCTCACAGCAAAAATTGCTCACTGCTCACCAAAACCCATGCTTCCCTTTACTTCTTAGGATAGACCATAATTCCCATTTCTTAGTTATTAGGTGTGATTATGTGACTAAGATCTAGCCAATAGAATATAATGCTCCTCACTGCCAGGGTTAGCTCATAGACATCTCTCATTAGCTCCTCCATGTTCTTTTTCTGTGAAATGAATCTTTCAGGTAGGTATGGAACTCTTACATTTAATACGTCAGAAACCTTTCTGGGGCTCTGGATGACTGCAAGCCCAAGTACTAGTTTTCACACTTAATCCATTTTGTAACCAGCATATGCATTTCTATTGTGTTTGATCCTACTACAAATTTGGGTCTATTTTTTTAAAGCAGTTAACCTTCTCCGATACAGTCTTCAGATAAGAAACAGATAACACTCAAATTGCCCTCATTTTGTACTGTTACAAACATATATAGATAATTACCTACTACATAATTCAATATACAGGGTCTGGCTCAAATAATGCTCCTTTTTATTACAAAATCATAACCACGTAATTCTGTAACATAACAGTATCACATGCCAGTACACTACATCACATTTTAGGTGAAATGTTCAAATTAAAACTATAAATTATTACACACATATTATTATCCCTCCAGCCACACTCAAGCAGGCCTTACTTCTGTAGGATTCTGTATTTGCATTTGTCTTACAAGATCAAAATATGTAGCTACACTCAATTGGACAAGAAGATGATCAGCTTCATTACAAATTTAAGACTTGTAGAAGATAATCTTGCTGAACAAGTTACTAGTTTAGATATGTGTTTATGTAATTGGCTAGTAATGATACCTGTGATTACTCCTGCTGATAATGCAATCAATTACAGGGAAGTGTGTGGAATCCAGTGAGTGGAACACTACATTAGCACAAAGTAATCAGCCCAGTAGGAAATACACTTAGGGTCCTGACACTGAAATGCAGTCTCCCTAAATTTGCATCATCACAGGGAAACGCCACTAACAAAAGAGGGAGGAAAATAGAAAATTTAAAGAATATATCATGCATAATGAAGTATGTTTTATTAATATTTTAGGAAGAAGTTGTAGATAATGCCCATCTTCTCCCCTGTTGGGTGGCATACAAAATGATGTAGGAGTCAAAGAAAAGACAATGGGGAAGAGGGTCAAATGAGAAAAGTTAAAGAAATGATGAAAGATTCCCATCTACAGCTATACAGTTACTACTCCCATCCCCTCAACCCCAATCACATCCCCACTCTTTCTCCAATTTATTGAAGTCTGCAATAAAATATATCTCCATGTAAGAGATTATTTTTATAAGAAAGAAGTTAAAATAAGACACTATTAGCTGATGTTGCTAATCTGATCTTAACTGTTTTGTTTTCACCTAAGATCAAAAACTCGTTTTTAAAAACCTTCTGAATTGCTATGAATGTTAACTCCTGAATCTGCCAAGATCAGTGGCTTGTACTGAAATAACCTATTTTACTATGAATTTTCTTTAAAATCAGTTGGTTTCTGAGTGCTTGAAACTTATGAAAAAATAAAAAGCACAATCCTCAGACCCTTCAGAGCATCACACTCCAGTCTTCATTAATTGAATATTCATTTAAAATCAATAAGTAGCCTGGTACATAGTTCACAATACATGCAGAAGATTCCATAACTGTCCCTTAGGGCACAGATGTTTAAAGTAATGCTGAAATGCTTAACTAAAAAGTTTACTATTGTATTATTATTCTGTGCTACTCATTATTAAAAGACTTGTATGTGCTCTTTATGGAAAGATACTATGGTGAAGACTGGAAACACTACTAGTCCTCAGACTACCAGAGAATAAAAAGGGAAATAATGGGGGTGTGTATCCCTGTCAAACAACAGTCCATTTGAACAATTCCTAGAGAAAATAAAGATATGATTCAGGCATCAGTGATCTGATGTCTGAAGAGATGAAAAGGAGCCCCATAAAATTAGAAATGTAAAAATTTGCACCAAAAAAGAGTTCCGATAGCCCCCTTTACCTTCTCCATCTCTTCCAGGAAGCCTTCTCCCAAAACTGACTTAGACACCTCTTTTCTGGGATCACGTAACACCTTGATGAACCTCTATTCATAATAATTGTCAATATTAATTATAATTTTATCATAACATAATCTTTCTCACTCCATGGACTTTAAGGAAATAAAGGATGTGTTACCCATCTTTTCATCCACATAGCCTAATACAGAATCTCTTACAAAATAAGTACTCAATAAATGTTCCTTTAACTAAATTATGGCAATAATGTAATTGTTCTTAGAAACAAGAGCACCTTACAAGTATATTGCAACTCAAACATAACCATAATTTTCTAAGGTTGAAAGACACCAGCAGGATAAAAAATTTTATTAGAGTGATATTTATAATATTTTTGCTCATCTTATTTACTAATGATACACATGACAGAAGATAAGAAGGACACAGCTGTTCAATAGTTTCAGATAAGCTAGTCTATACCAAAATAAAATAGCTTTATGGCCAGTGAGAAAACAGAGACATCATATAAACATTTCTGTTCTTTTCTATGATTAACAAATTATTTTCTACACTCCCAGAAGCACCAGTGTTTTTTATATCATGCATTTAAAGAAATTGATGGAGGGCTTGGAAATCTCTTTTCCCTAGTCAGTAAATTGACAAGAGTAGGTTACATGATCTGTGGGGTCTTTTTTTCAGTAAACGTTTAATAATTAACAATAAATCACCAGAAATATTGCTTTGCTACCTTTATAGCTCTACCACTAACACTAAAACCATACTATCCTCTCCACCTGCTTTTTTATTTCCAAGCATAATTCCTCAAGAAACCAGCCACCATTTAAACACAGGGGGCCTCTGGGCACACAATAATGTTAAGAAGCAGAATCAATCTTTGACCATTAACTGGAAAAGTTAATAGATATTAGCTATCCTCCCCAAAAAGAAAAGTTGTTAGCTTTATGGCCAAAGTTAGCTAATTATTTTTTTAGAAAACTATCAGCTTCACTATTATAAACTATTTTACACTGAAGGTTTACTGTATATTGGAAGTTATGGTATTATAGAAAGAAGGTGTAAGTTTGTTTCAGTTCAGTAGCCTCAAGGTCAGTATTATGATGCCCATTATTATTTTTTTTTACATAAAAGAGCTAAAGTTATGGAAGATGAGCACTTTGCCAAGTTAACTTGGCTAACAAGTGACAACTGAATTTCAAAGCTAGGACTGACAAGCAAGCTCCCCCTGGTTCTACCACATAAGGCTGCCTCCCCAAATACCATCATGAACTCGGGTTAAATGCTTTCTTTCTCCCTTCTTTTGACATCTGTTTACATGTTACTATCATAGCACTGATCACCTTAAACCTAATACACAAGTAAATACATAATGTAATCTCAGGTGATATGAAGGGAAAGTAAGCAATATCAGGGAAAGAAGAATTATAGGGGAATTACTTAAATAGAGTGCTTAAGAAAGGCCTCTGTGAAGACTTCTGCATGAAGTGAGGTAACAGGTTGAATGAATCTGGTGGGACAGCGATTCTAATTGGCTGGGGAACAGGAGGTTCAATGGTCCTGAGACAGGAATGCATCTGAGGTGCTGAAAGATAACAAAAGAGGCATTTGTGGTTGGAGTGAAGTGAGCCAGGGAAGAAGAGGCTGATAGTGCTAGACCATGAGAGACCTTAAATGATAAGGGCTTCGCTTGTTTTTCTGTTGGTGATGAAAAGCCACCACAAGTTTTTAAGTTGGAAATGATCATCTGATTTAGGCTCTAAATAGGGGACTCTGGCTTCAGTAGAGAGCAAACTCAATATGCCACCTGGCCTTCCCAAGATGAGAAGATACTGAAATATAATTTCCTAGGTGATCCTAGGAAACCATGTACACATTAAGGTTATAAGAAAAATATGCATTAGTGAGTGGAACTGATGACATGAAAGCAGACATAATGATTTTCTTCAAAGGCTATGAATGGTATTTGTTTTTTTTTTTAATTCTCTTATACAAGTATCAAAAAATATTCCAAAAGTGTATCCATGTGGTATTTATTGTTTCTCAGTTGCTAATAAACAGCATTAGATAATGTGGGAAGGTCAGTGAAAAATCATTTAAGGAATGAACACATTTTTGCATAATTTATATATAGGAAGTTGTATGTTCCACTTAAGTTTAATTAACAGAGTTATTCCAGAATTGAAACACAGACAGTTCCTTGTGACCTCTGGAAGGTCACAAGAAAAATTATCCACATAGCTTATGATTTCCATAGAAAATACAATGCTTAACATTGTTTTTGGAATTCTTCTTACTGAGCCATAAAATTTCCCTGTGCTCTACAGAGCCACATGGGAATAAAAAGGGATTAAAAAAATCCAGCAGTATTTTGCAGAGTTTGAGTTCACTGACATTGGGATATCAAATCGTTTATCTAAAGGTCCATGAATCAGTGGAGCTTCTAATATCCTATCAGGCTGCTTTTTAGAAAAATGTGCGAATAATAGGAAAGTAGAAAAGAGAAAAACATCATTCAAACCAAACTACTTGAAAATAACTGGGCATATTTCCTCTTGTCTAATATTTATGTCAAAGCTTTGCATTTTGTATAGATTTTATTATACAGTACACAGTCTTTATATTTAACTTATAATAATTTTTCACATTATTACAAATTCCTCATAATTATCTTTGGATTAGTTCTAACAACACTCTCTTGGGAAGACAAATACACTTCACTATTGTTGAATATTTTGATTTGGGGTATATACATTTGTCACATTCATAAATAGCAGAGCTATGGACACCTTTGTGTATAATGCTTTACCTATTCTGAATGGTTTCTTTTAGATGGAATACCTGATTAGAATTATCACACTAAAGGTTATAATATATTACAGCTCTTGGCAAATCTGAGGTCATGGTTTCAGGCTTTGTCAGTCAGCAACTGGTCTCAGACAAAGAAACACGGGCGGTCACTGTGGGGCAACACTGGTTCAGCACTGCCCGCAGGCCAGACCTTGTGCCACATTGCATACATGCATCATGTTATCAAAGACTTATGGCTATAGTCTGAAATTAGAAATATTACTATCCTCATTTTACAGATCAAAACAGAGGCCTAAAAAGTTTACCTAACCTCTCCAGGGTCATAGCAAGTAAGTGTGGTGCTGATAATACAAGACAGTCTTCTGTACCAAGTCTGTGATATTCTTATTGCTTTCCAAAAATGCCTGGCAAGTGATTTTGTATTCCTTCTGCCATACTCTAGTAAAAAAAAATATGAGGAGAGGAGTCAGGGGGATATCAAGTGGTAATAATCTGTAGAGGCTTTATGAGGGAAACAATATACTAGAGTTTATGAGGAAGGAGAGAGTGTTTTGGTCCATGGCTGTGACTTGGAAATGGGGGTCCTAGTATATTCATTGTAGACACAGCTTTTAGATGTTGGTCATTTTTGGCCACTTATGCCAAAACCACTTTCTTCATCACTGCCCCTAATTCCCTGGGTTCATCCAGTACCCAGTCTAATCTCCAAAAGTCAAGGAATAGCCTAGCCCAGACTCTCACCTGGAGGCACTGATCACAGTTAGCAGCCATACACCTACCACGAAGAACATGCATTACAGCAACTCTTTGCTTTCAGAAATATTGTTAACACAGGAGAGAACAATAGATAAAGTACTGGAATATGGTGTAAAAAAGGAGGGAAAAATTATCATATTAAATTATGATCTTTAATTTAAAAAAGAGGGATTGCCTCAACCAAAACATATTTGCCATCTCAAGGTCTTATAGAAGAAGGAAGAATGATGGCTACAGGACGAGGTTTGGAGGTCCTATACTCACACTAAGAAGGAAAGAATGAAGCACTCAAATAATGACATATGTATAGATCATGTGCTTTTTGCACATAACTGGGCCTGGAAACTCTACCTCAATTAAAAATCACAACAAGTAATCTCATAACCAAGCCAAACCCACCCCCAGTTTACCCACAGGCGTACTGCTATACATATGTGGTCATTATAATTCCTTATGTAATTTTCTAAATGTATAGCTAAGGTCTAAATTTTAGACTAACACACAAGTTAGTGATAATATAGGGAGATAGAATCCAAAAAGTAAATGCATTTTTGAAAATAAAAAAAACACATTTGAGATGTAATCTGGCAACACAAAAGAGAATGAAAACTCAGTTTGAAAGGTTTTAGAAGAGCTGCCAAAAAACGATAAAAGGAATCTAACAAAAGCAGAGTGATAGCATCCCATTTATTCTGGGCTCTGCAGCCAACTTGAAGAAGCTTCTGGCCAGTTAGAACATTTTGAATTTAAACATTAAATATACTTAAATTCATAGGTCAGAATGATACTTAAATGAAAACAGAACAAAACAAAGCAATTGGTCTCTATGACACATGCTAAAGAACTGGCTCATTATTTTTGAAACTCGAAAAATACAGGGAAACAATGAAGTATTTATCCTGCCTTTCCTTAAAAACTGTATCATGGGGTCACCAAATAGTAAATGAGAAAATGTTTCTCTTCAAACAACTAATCGCCTTACAAATGAAAAAGGAATAAATGAATCACCATTTTGCAGTATCTAATGAATTAATAGATTTAAACATTGAATAGCAATTGCTGCAGATATCATAAAAAGAGAGACAACTATTTATTTTATTTATTCATGTATGATAAAATTGTTAAAAATTTAACAATTTTTAGGATTACCAATTTACAGGTGCTACAGCAGAAGAACATATAAAAGTGCAGAATGGGATGCAGTTGGCAAAATCCAGACTGTGGGAAATCAACATCATTCTTCACCAATACTTTGGAAAGAAATTTTTTAAAAGGTGAAAAGGAATATCAATAGTTTACAAGAGACCAAAAATACATATCAACCGGTCACAGAACAATAATGTCATTTGGATCCCAAATCAAAAAAATCTCTTTTAAATATATGCTTATTTATGAGACAACTGGAAACTTGAATATTTCCTGGTTATTTGATATTACTGAGAAAATGTTAATTTTAGGTCACCATGTTTAATAACGTCATCAAATTTATGCAATCACAGTGAAAATTATTTTGATGAATTACTTCATCAACATAATGAAATTCCCATCAAACAGTACCAAAAGGTCAGATGGGACATGGGGGAAACAAGACTGACCATGAGTTAATAATTGTTGATGCCTAGCAATGTATACAGGGGCTTCATTACACAGTTCTGCCAATTTTGTACATATTTGAAATTCTTCATAATAAATAGTTAAAAAACCAAAGCAGGGCCTGAGTCTTATTTCCCTGTGTATTCCCAGTGTGCATCATAAAGTCTTCATATTGTATATGCTTAAAAATATTTGCTGAATAACAACATTTCCAGGCTCAGTTTTTATCTTTACAAAATGGAAGACACGGTGTCGCCTCCCAGGGTTATTGTGAGGGTTAAGAGACAAGTGGAAGAGTATTTGACACGCTATAAAAGTGCACACAAGAGTGGAGAATCTGAAGGCTGAAGAACCAGAACTAGAATTCAGCAAACACGTGTTCCACATTTGTATTCTGACCTTGATTTGTTCCTTCTATCGAGCTACTAAACTCATGGATAGATCCCAGCACATTCATTTTTCCCTTAGGGACAAAGTACCAAATGGTAGTGTAATTGCCAAGGGAAAATTATTGCTCTGTTCTGAATTACTACCATCATAAATCTAAAACCAGTCAAACAGGCTCTGTCACAAAAATGACAGGGTTGCTGTACAGTGATGAGAATCCCACATACACATGCCCCATAAATCCTAGAGTACCACAGTCCTCCAAAGTCATTCTGAATCCTGTGTTTACATCAGAAGAGAGAAGCCAGGCTAGCAGCATGTTGGTCAACACTGTGAGAACAATGAAAATGAGATGATTTAGATCACCTTTAGTTAGAGAAATATCCCATCACCTGTCTTATGTAGATTATTCAACACGTGACCAGCATTTTGTTTGTTTGGCTTTACACATTTCTATTGCATCACAGCAGGGGAAAAAAGTCTTTTTCCTTTAGTAATGACAAGGGAACAATTCCAAGAAACAATAACGAATGACAGAAAAGGGATAGAGAGACACACCTTCCGTGTGCATCCTGCATTTTCTCCTCTAATCTTAGTAAAATATTCATCTTATGGAGAAATGAAATATCTAATATACTGCTTTATGATTTAATGTGGCATTTTCCTGCCTCTCAGAATACTATTCTCTGTTCAAATTAAAGTTAGAAGCCACTCAATGCTATTGGAGATAAAATGTGGAAGGTAAAAATACCTTTTATTACCAGAGATAGAAAAAGGACTTCAACTATATAATTCATTGCATTAAAAAATTAGTATTTTGGAAAAGATAGCCATACCTACCTGAACTCACCTTTGGGGAAGCAGGCATATTAACTAATATTAACTAAAAGTCTAACTAGACTTTTAATACTTTGCTCTCCAACATAAGGGTGATAAATGATGAAATAAAGGACAAAGCTAAACAAATTTGCTGAGCCACAGAGAATATAAATGGAGGCAACAAAATGATGCTCTCAAAATATTTGAAAATTTGTACTTACAAGGAGTTTTAGATTTATTGAAAACATTTATTTGAAAACATTTAGATTTATTTGAAAACATTTCTTGGAATAAAAATACATTGAAACTCTTGTTAAATCAGCTTAAAACTATGCATATTAAAACAGTGGATAATTTCTATCCTTTGGGACACTATCTTGTAGATAATTTATAAAACCTTCAGGGACAGGTTAGGGAGGGAAGTAGTTTCCTCTAATAGCCATCTTACTCTCATATTTCTCAATTTTCCTTCAACTTCCAGTATCACAAAATTCTGAGTATATACTATTTAGAAAAAAACAGTTTAATTACTCCTGGATTCCCAGCTCAGAAATATAAGACCTTACTTACCCTTTCATTGATTTTCTTTAATGCTGATGATGTTTAAATAAAACTTAGAAAAAGTACTGATAATGATGCTTTAACTCCTTAATGATGATTAATAGTTACAGGGCATTAATAATATACTATGTTCTAATAATAACATCATTCATTTTAATAACAGTCCTATAGTTAAGCCATTTCTTATTGTCTGAAAATTTACTCCTCAATTATCACTTAAAGGAAGTAATTTTTTAAGTTAAAGCATCAATGAAAACACAAAATGATAACAAAAATGTGCTAGTTAATTCAGAACAAGAATATATATTTATATTATTCTAAAATATAAGTGTAAAAATATATTTTTACAGGAATCATGTTAGTTGAAAATGTTTTATATTTTGCTAAAAATGACCACATGTAGTTAAACAATATTACTGAAATTGAAAGTGACACAAAATTATAAAAATTAGAAACTTCTTCCAGGTAAAAGAATCACTTTTACTAGATGAAAATTCTGGGAAAAAAAGTAGTAAAGGTCATTATCATTATTGTTTAATATATAATACTAGTATAAAAGTCTTTTCACAAGAATCACATGCTTAATAGTATAAAGCAGAAACAGAAAAAAAGATAATAGAATGATAAAATCTGTTAAAAACTTATAGTTTTAGAAAAATGTCAGAAAATTGAGATACTCCATGTAATTAAAATACTCCTAAAAAACATATTGATACTCTTTTCTTTCAAAAGGACTTTATCTCAGTTATGTTAAGTTAACCTGATTTTTTTCCTATGCATTTATCCATAGTTAAATCTTTATTCATTGAGCCCCTGATGAGGAAATCAGCAAATTTACACTTTCTAACAACTCTTTTGTCCCCTCTGGATTTGCATTTGCTGAATTATTTCTAATGTTATTTGTTTATTTTTTTGTTTAAAGATTTACCTTCTATTTTATAACCTTCACTTCCTTTTCCTCATTGCTGATGCCATGTGCAAGCTCATTCAAGACTCATCATTACTTCTTTGTAATCAAAGAATTACTTGATGACATAAAGATTTTGTTGCCTATCTACTGAAATATTTGGGGGTTAGAGGAGTCTGAGTTTACCTGAATTTTCCACTTTGTAGGTAACTTTCTTTGTTTAATCTTTAAAGCCTGGGGTATTCATCAAGATAGCTCTCAATGTTAATCCCTCTGTGTGAGTTTTTTTCCCAATACACAGGTGGCCTTTTCAATCTGCATATTCTCATCAATTCTGTAAAAAAAAATTTTACTCCTCCTTTGTCTTTAAATTTTTCATCTGTTTTCTTCTTTTTCATAAATATTAAGTGTGCACACAAACACATTGACTCCCACATTTACATTATGATTTTCATTGGTTTTTTTTTCCGTTTCATTCATCTCAACTATCTCAAGCTTAATCTCATGTCCCTGACTCTATTTACCCTATTGTCTATGAAATTTTTACTGCTTCTGATATGGCTTGCTTCATTCCTTGTACTGTCAGATCATTTTGTTCTTTGTGTTGCCTTATCTTTTTTATTCTTTTACATGCTTTCTTTAAACTCTTGCCTCAGAACGAACCACATTTCTTTGTTTTAATTCTTTTAAATCACATAGATGAGTATATTTAAATTTAACTTGATGTTACAGTTCTTCTGTTGTTATTATGATTCTTAATTACATTTAGTATGGTATTTTCCCATAGTTCTACAGCTTTTAGGATGTTTTATGTTTAAATATCGATCCTATTTAAAGGGAGTAGTCATCCAGCAGTGGTAGTTGCCGATAGATTGTGACTGAAGAGCAATCACAGAGAATAAGTTCGAGTAGTATTAATTTACATTTAGGGTTTTTATTTCAGACCTGGTTCTAAACAAATCTGCAGTTCCATCTGTTTAGGAGCATATTTCTGCCCCATAGTCCCATTTCAGAATATGCTGGAGAGCCATGTGATTCATAGTTCAACCTCGTACTGCAGGTTATCGTTATGGTGATTTAGCATTTAATTGTTCCTCTCCAGCTGTCTCAATTAATGATTGCCAAGCCAACTGCCATATATATTTCTTCCCCATCCTACCATTTCTGCCTCTGGCTTCCTGCAAAAACCCGGAGTTTGCATATCTTGTCTTTCAGGCCTGCATTTGTCTCCTACTCTTGCATGTGGAGAAAGATTCAGCAATGTAAGCCATCGTGCTCCCAGACTCTGTCACTCTAAATAAGGCAGTTCCTTCATGGATGTGCTCTCCATTTTCTGTGGATTTCTGAGTCCCATACAGGATCTGTAGATACTTTTATCTATTTCAGGACCCTTCTGTATGGGGGTCCATAATTCTTTGTATTTATCAGCCATTCTTTATTTTTCTTTTCTCTCTCTTTTTATTGGCAGTTAGTGTTGGGAAAGCAGGACAATACAGATGTTCCTTCAACTGAACATCTTTAAAAGTCAAAGAACAATAAACAAACAGAAAATGGTCCCGTTAATGTGGAGCCTGAGAATATCATGTTGAAACCAGCACTGTGTATTTCCGGTAGCATATTCAATTGGTATCTGTGGAGTACTCAGCTTGTTCTTGACCAAAACACTTTGTTTTCATTCTGAGGACACAACCAGATTTCATTTACCTGACTCCCTCAAAATTATGTATCACCATGTAACTGATTCCTACCAAAGGAAAGTGGGCAGAAGGGATTTGAGTCTTTTCCGGACTAGCATGTTAATGCCTACTGTGTGATTCTCCATGCTCTGTCTCCTGCTGTCTGGCCAGAATAGAGAAACTGCAATTTGACACAGAAGCAGCTTATTAAAGATAACACCTTGAAGTCTTGGAGGAGGTCTACTTGATAGTAATTTTTTCAAGTAGAAAACAAACACAGGGAAAGAGCAGAAGGGTCTGGTTTTCCTGTTTAAGGCTGATGAACTCAGATAATCCAGTATGTTAAAGAAATACAGAGAATCTGAGAACCAATCTCTAAACTAATTGTGGGAGTGCATACCAACTAATGGAATTGCCTGGAATAAAGTAGGAAGGCTACTAATTTTTAAGAGAGTTATGCTACCAAAGAGGCTATAATCTTAGACTAAAAGAATGTTTGGCTGTTTAAGGTTTGAAACTCCACCTTCTACAGGTGGGGAAGTGGGATGACAAGGCTGAATGACACCCAAGGAAGGTGCATGGCCAACATTGATCTCATACGTGTCCATGGAGTGTGATGAAACAGGAGGAGTCTCTCAAAGGGCAGATCCACTGAACATTAAAAACAAAATAAAACAAAACAAAAACCCATTAACCAAAAATATCTGACCAGGATGCTAGGCTCATAAGGCAAAATTAGAATTTAATAAAGAAACTTCACTCATTCCAAGGAGTCCTTCATAGTGGCTTCTGCATCTCCCATGTTCCCTGTCTTGAATGGCAGGTTTTATTACATCTTGATCCCATCATTGAGAATCAGTTATGTGAGAGACAGGTAATTTATTAATTCACAGGTTTTCACTCTTGATGTAGAGATTTGTGCTTCACTGGGAAATACTGGGCTTTGAGTTGGGACTTTGGTTTGTAGTCAGAAGATAACATTTCAGAAGGTATAATTTGAATTCCAAGTTTGCTAACCAAGAATATAAAACAAAAGAAATACGCATTTCATTTATTAAAAAGAAAAAAAAGAGATGACAATCCTATTTACTCCTTGTACTTTATGAAGAAAATTCCTTTTTTAGGATTTTCTAAAATAAAAAAATTAGAAGTTTAGTTGGAACATTTGAGAATCAAAGAGGGTAAAGACAACTGATTCTACTAAATATAGCTATATGGTCACTGAAGTTAATCTCTGGTAATTACCAAGTGTACACCAGTAAAATTGTTTACCTGATGTTACACAATCCATTTGTGGAAAGAGTTGCTTAATCATACTTAATTTTGTTTGGGAAATGAAATATATATTACTTGAGAACTTTCTGAGGTAAATGGTGTTTTTAAGAGTACTGTACATCAAAAAGAGAAGAGATGATCATAGTTTTTCTCTCCTTTTGCCTCCTCAGTTAGGGCATGTAGATTAGAAGACAGCCCAGCAGTAGCTTGAAGGAAGCCTAACATATAATTTCTATTTTAGAATATATATTTAAAATCTAATATAACTTATATTTTAGAGCACATACACATGCACACACACATAAGCCCCTCTTTTCCTAATCAAAGTGCAAAGTGCTATGACTCCTAAATACAATATTAAAAGAACCAAAAAATTGTTAATAGTTAAAAAGGAAATGAATGCACTGTAACATTCTGAGCATGGAGCCAACAATAAGAAATTCCAAAAGATCATCAGTTCAATGAGGCTTAATGAAGAGAAACATCTGTCTTTCCACATCATCAAGTTCCCATATAGCAATGCATAACTAGACACATTATATTCTCCAGAGTGACAGATTTTTACTTTCCTATAGTGCTATCTCATTAGTGACTTAATTCAGATAAATATGGTTTAAAACTAGATCACACAGAAAGTGAAACTGGTTAACAAGGGAAAATTTTAAATGGCTTTTCTAATTTTGCAAGTCATTCAACTATGTAAAGACAAAACTTGGACATCCTGTATGTATGCAGAAATTTGAAATCTGAGCATGTTCTTTAATCCAAAACTGAGAGTAGACATTCATAATTGCAAGACATTCTTTTTTTCTAATTTAAATTTCACAAGAATACTATCATTTTAACTTTCTCATTCTGGTTTCCTCATATCTTTCTTCCTCTACTAAGTGCACTTGTTGCAGTCGCTTTATTTAGAAATTTCTTTGAAGACTATCCTAAAATACTATGTACTGCTAAAATGTTTGAGATCTATTACAAATAACTCTGGATTTAGGTATCAGTAGATTATTTGCTTGATGTTACTTGTTTCCTTCTCCCAAATGTTTTTCAAGACCACCCTAAATTCTCAACTGCCACCTCCTCCATGAAGCACTACGAGATTGTACACTATCCAGAAGTAATGACTCCCTCTCATAAAACATTGTTTATATGTGCTCTTAGGCCACCCATCATTTATATCAGATAAACATGAAATACTTTAGACCAATGTATTACATTAGACCAAATGTTACATTAGATAATTGTGAGATTACACACTCTCTAAATTCTAAGGCATTAGAAGATATTCTATTAAACTTTGTAGTTCACATGTTTAATATACCATTATTGTAGATTCCTATAAACACTTACTTAACAAATGAAATACATGTATTTCTAATGATTACTCTTTGATGAAAAATATTATTTTGTATGAGAATATCATTTTTAAGAGGTTTCTTGCCCTCAACATCATAAAGCTGCATTTATCCAGAGATATCTGTTACCTCCTTTATCCATTTAATTGTCAAAACTACTAATTTTAATGTTAAAAACACAACCTTAATGTTTAAAAATTATAAGCTATATATTAGGATTATTCTAGATTACAATGACATTTCTTATCAAAAGAAAGCTAACAAAGAGTATATTGTAAACAAAGACAAATTAAGATGAAAAGTGAGTCAACAATCTCATCAAAATGGACTCAGATTAAAATCTGGGTATACACTTTTTTACTTAGGTATATTGGTATACATGTCCAATAAAATCAATTCTGATTAATTTGCTTTAAACTGTGGTAAAACTAAAGATAACAGGGAAGGCCTATCCTGAATAATTACTTTTCTTGTCCAAAAATCTCAGCTCCATAGCATATGCCCCTTGAATGCCATGACTGTGACCTGTTCTGTCATGCATGTCATATTATTGACTAAGCACTTACCAGGCCCAGGGCCACACTTTATGTTCTAATTACATTGTCTCATTTAATATTTAAAATAAAACTTTGATATAGATACTCTTTTATACACATTTTACAATTAGAAAGTAAAGAATAAAAGTAATTTGCTCAAGGTTATATTTTTGTTGGAGTTAGGGCTAATATCCATTTTTAATTTGGAGTCAACAGTCTTAACCACTATAATTTTCTAAACTAAAAATGAGAGAAGAGGAAGCAATTGTATTTTTTAATAATTAATTTTTAAACAAATAATTATTTTAAAACTTATTTTGATCTAAGGAATAGAATAATATAAAAAGAAATTAATAACATGAATTTTAAAATGGGCCTTGCTGAAAAACACTCTCATTTTCCTCATGAGAGAAATTTGCCCATCTTTAATGGCCATTTGACAATTCATTTCAATGATTTTTAACTATGTTTATGATGACAAACTTAATAATCAAGGTAGGAATGCATCTTAGCAAACAATAAATAATAAAAACTGTGTGTACAAAAATATTTTTTAAATGATTCATGTAAGAGTTTTAAAACATCATGCATTCTATTGTATTAAATGTATGGTTTGTATATCCATACAATAGAATATAGTTTTCAAATTATTTTATTAATCTAGGGAAATAAAATGAATAAAGATTAGAAAGGAATAAGTAAAACTACTGTTATTTCCAGATGACATTACAATGTTTGTAGAAAACCCTAAGGAAACTATTTAAAAACTGTGAGAAATAACAGTGAACTTAGCAAGGTTGTAGGATGTAAGGTAGAACATGAATATGTGAAAAGATCAATTTTTAAGAAGTCTTAAAATAAAATAGCAGAAGGTTCATAAACAGTATATGTAAACCTGTTGTTCATTACATGAAAGGCCAATAAATATTTCTTTTATATTTGTTATATATATATATATATATAAATTTTCCAGTATATTTCTAGATATAAAGAGGTGGCATACTTTTTATTAAAGAGCCAGATAGTAAATATTTCAGGCTTGTAGGCTATGCAATCCCTGTTGAAAATATTCAACTGTGACCTGGTAGCATTAAAAAAAGCTGTAAACAACATACAACATAGAAATAAGTGGGCATGGCTGTCTTTCAACAAAACCTCATTTACAAAAGCAGGCTGGCTGCTGGGCCATAGTTTGTCAGCCCCTGTGACAGATACATTGATAGATAAATGTATGCAAACACACATATATAATAACTCCAATATAAAGTTTGAAAAAAACTTCATTTACAATAACATAAAAGAGAAAGTATGCAGGAATGGAATTATTTAAGAGTTTAAGACTCATACAGTGGAACTACAAAGAATTGCGAAAGAAAACTTTAAAAGACCTAAACAAATGGAGAGATGTCAGAGACATGGATATTATTAAGATGACAATTCTCCAAATTGATTTATATTTTCAAAGGAATCACAACACAATCCTGTACAGGCTCACTGTAAAGCCACAGTGATCGAGGCAGTGTGCCATCAGCATAGTGATCAATAGTACATGGATCAGTGGAACAGTATTCAGAGTCCCAAAAATAGATTCACACCTTATACCATCAACTGATTTTTGACAAAGGCCCAGGAAAGTTGATAGAAAAGTAAGTGTTTTAACCAAATGGTGGATGTCTGTATGGAAACAATTAATCTTAACTCTTACTGTATATTATACATAAAAGTTAACTGAGCATGGGTCATAGACTTAAACATAAAAGCCATGAAATTAATCTTTGACTCAAAAACATAGAATAAAATCTTTGTACTATTATATTTAGTATACATATAATATACAGGATATACAATCACAAACTATAAAAGAAATAATAAAATGGATCTCATCAAGATTAAAACTTTCAATACTGAAAGACAAGTGAAGAAAACGAAAGTCCAAATTACAAACTGGGAGAAAAAAGTGCAAACACGTTCTTGACTAATGGGCTTGTCTCAGAATATTTGAAGAATTTATGAGTGCATGAAAGGATGCTCAACATCATTGATCTTCAGAGAGGTGAAAATTAAATCAATCACAGTAAGATACACTCTACACAGTACAAGGGCTAATGTTAAAAGGACCGACAATACTAAGTGGTTGGTGAGGATGCAAAGCAAATGGAACTGTCATAGGTTGCTCCTTAGAGTATAAAGTTATCCAGCCACTTTGTAAAACAGTGTGGTAGTATCTAATAAAGTAGTCTTATCATTCGACCTATGAAGTCCACCCCTAGGTATTTACTAAGAGAAAGGAAAGCATATATCCACACAATGATATGTATGCCAGTGTTCACAGCAGCATTATTCATAACAGACTAACACTGGAAGAAACCCACATGCTTAAAAGATAAAAATGTCTATCTTTTTTCTTGCTATTACCGCTTAATGAGTAACCACTTTCCAGGAAAATATCTATATGAATCTATAACTCTGGCATGTAAACCTCTGCCACTCTGGAAGCTAGCAAGGTACTCTGGGGCATCTCTTGCTCTTCACCAGGCAAATAGCCATAGTATGGTTCTCAGTCTCTCTCTTAATACAGTTTGTCTTAATGGCCCTTCTAACTGGGTTCCCTGCTTCCACACTTGTTCCCTCATAGTATATTCTCAGTAGAGTAGCCAGAGTGATCCTTTAAATACATGTCTGATCACATCACTCTTCTATTCAGAATCCTCCTAATGACTTTCTCTCTCACTCTGAATAAAATCCCAAATTCTCACAATAGTATATAGGGCCTTATGTGATCAGTGTTGTTACTTGCCTAAAATTATCTCATCCTGCTATGCCACTTACCCCATTAGAGACACATCCTACTGTGCGCATCCCCTTGAACATGCCAAGTACTTTCCATCTCAGGGCCTTTGCACTTGCTGTTCCTATGTCTGGGATGTTTTTCTTCCAGATGGCTTCCTTATTTACTTCTTTTAGGTCACTACTCATATACCAGCTGAAAAGTGAGAGCTTTCCTGACCACCATTTTTTAAAATAAACTCCTCTTCTGTGCCCTGTCTCCAAACACACCCATTTTTTAATTTATATTTATTTACTCTAAAGGAATAGCCATGTGGCATATTTATGTGTGTGATAATCTGACTTTAATCTCTCCCCACTATAATGTAAGCTCTATAAGCAGGAACTTTTCCTCATTTATTCACTGCTATTCATTCTACTGACTATAACAGTGCCTAGTACCCAGTAGTGTTTATTAAATATTTGTTTAACAAATGAACTGTCACTTTGTGTACAGGCCATTTGGTGTCACCATTTCCATCCCTATCTATATATATTCTTAACCCTCATGTGTTTCAAATGTAAAAAGCTGTTATAAGTGGAAAATATTGCTGACTAACATTGTATTCCAGAATGTTCAGTTTGTGAATTTTTCTTGCCAGTAAGCATCAAAAATTAAAACTAAAAAGTCAACCTACCAGAAGCATTTTGAAGTGCTTCTTATGCTTTTCATTATATCCATTTTGCCTGTTTGTGAAAGATGTTATCATATCATGTATCTTTATATTACAAGGTCAATACCAAGTATAGACATTGTATAAACTGACTAACTTAACTGCAGTGAACTAAGAACTGGATGATGACACCACATACGAGGGGGACCAAAAAAACACTCAGAATTTATTTATAAAAAATTGTGTATTTATTCTTACATGTTTAAACTCCAGTTACCTTCAAAGTACTCTCCATTTGATTCAATACGGCTATTGAGACATTTTTTCCGCGGATTAAAATAGTTTTTGAACTTGTCAGTTTTGATGCCTTTTAGTGCTTCTGCAATTTTTTGTTTTACCTCTTCCATATTGGTAAAACATTTCCCTTTGAGGACTTTTTTCACCCAGGGTAATAAAAATAAAAAAGTCGCCCCAGGTAAGATTGGATTAATGGGGGGTGGGGCATGGGGATGTGCCATTTTTGGTCAAAGATTGCTGAACACTCAACACAGTGTAGGCAGTTGGGTTTGTAAATCACCCATCATGAAATGGGCAAACACATTGAAAAAAATCACTGAAGCCATTATGTAAATGTACCATAGCTTTTTGATCCATTCATTTACTGATGGGCACCTAGGTTGCTTCCAACACTTGGCTATTGTAAATTGTGCTGCTATGAACATTGGGGTGCATAGGTTCTTTTGGACTGGTGTTTCAGGGTTCTTAGGATATAATCCTAGCAGTGGAATTGCTGGGTCAAAGGTAGATCTATTTTTAGTTTTCTTAGAAAATTCCATACTGCTTTCCATAGTGGTTGTACCAGTCTGCAATCCCACCAACAGTGCACTAGGGTCCCCTTTTCTCCACAACCTCTCCAACACTTGTTGTTTGTTGTTTTGTTTATGATGGCCATGGAATACTATGCAGCAGAAAGAAAGAAGGAGCCCCTACCCTTCGTGACAGCATGGATGGAAGTGGAGAGCATTATGCTAAGCGAAAGAAGCCAGGTGGTAAAAGACAAATACCATATGATCTCACCTTTAACAGACACCTAATCAACAAAACAAACAAACAAGCAAAATATAACCAAAGACTGAAATTGAGAACAAGCTGACAGTCACCAGAGCGGAAAGGGAAGGGAATTTCAGGGGAAAAGAGGAAGGGTTTAGAGCAACAAGTATGAACGACACACGGACAAAAACTAGGGGGTGGAAATGGGAGGAGGTGGGGAGGGCTGGGGCAGTGGGTTGGGAGTAAAAGACAGAAAACTGTACAAGAACAACAATTAAAATAATTTTTTTTTAAAAATCACTGAAGCCAAATGCAGACTCTCACACAATGTCAGCTGGTACACTGATACAGCTGAGTTCCTAGACCACTCACATAGTAGGGGGCATACTTAATTTGGCATAGCCTGAAGTAAGGTTTTTGGAAAATTTCTTCATCAAACACTTACAACCTTTTATTGTTATATGTGATAATTTTTTGGTATATAATTCATGCACAGGAAATATTTAAATCAGTAATATCTTCTTTTCACTAAGAAAATTAATTGAATTTATTTTAACTAAGCCTCACCTATGATTCTCAAATTGTAAAACTCTATATGACTTTTCTCATATGAAATTAAAAATAATCTTTGTGAGGCCAAATAATATGATTTCATCATAACGTGAAACAAGTCTCATTGCTCTTCATTATGCACCTACCTTCCAGTCCACGCGTCTATCATCAGTCTGTCAACATACTCATTAACATTCTCACTGTATATATCATTTATTGAAATACCCTACAATATTGCTTTGCATTTATTGGAAAACAAATTTTATATGGATTTATCAATGCTTCACTCCCTAAAAAAATGACAGTTTATCAATGTCAAAATTCAAAAAATGCAGTAATTTTAAAAATGAAATAGAAAACCTGAGAAACTCTGCTCTGGCTGGTGTGGCTCAGTGGATTAGCAAGGCCTGTGAACCAAAGGGTCATCAGTTTGATTCCCAGTCAGGGCACATGCCTGGGTTATGGGCCAGGTCCGCAGTGTGGGACACATGAGAGGCAACCACACACTGATGTTTCTCTCCCTGTCTTTCTTCCTCCCTTTCCTTCTGTCTAAAAATAAATAAATCCCATCTTTAAAAAAGAGAAAAAAGAAAAGAAAACCTGAGAAACTCTACAAAGATAGATATTTAAAAGTATAGTTATGTAGATGGGAGGGGCCTAATTGTTTTGCACAGTAACTATATTTCTGTAATTATTTGAGTTTCACTATCATTTGAGAAAGTAGAAGTAACATTTCCCTCTATATGGCATGGATAAAATCCATGATCTTGCCCTTAGCTTATAAAATTAACTTCTGATACAGTGCACACAGGGAATGCAAAACCTACTAATTTTCATCCGGCATTCTTTTTATTTTGGCATTTTGACATCATTCCCAAAAACTGTCCACTAATTTAGAGTGTTTTTAAGTTAGCATCCACATATAACTCTCTGGTAGTCATTACTCTCTGCAAGGCCTGTTAGCCTCACTTGAATTTTTCACATATGGACTGCTAGACTAACTTTTTCTTCTTACTACAAAGTCTCTTTTTTTGCACTTCTGTTAAGCTCTACCACCTGGTGACCTGGGGACTTGATATTGAACTTCTGTTTAATGCTGATCCTAATTAGGTGAAGCAGCTGAGCAACTAACTGGAAAGCTCTTCAGTTCGAGGTGAGAACCAACTGCACTGCAGGCTACTCCCGGATTAGGAAGAATCCGATCTGTGATTCAAATGTGATCTGATTCTGCAGGGCACAACACTACTTCTTAGCTTCTGAGCGGGTCTGCATTCATATCTTTAAATAACATTAAATAGGTTTTGGCACAGTTGCAAAGAGTCAAGTTTTCCTAATCTGATGTTTTCTTACATCTAAAACAGTGGAGGCCTCTTCCCCAGTACTCCATTCCACATCAGGGCGTTTGAAGCATTACACACAGAATAGTTCAAATTGCAAAAAAATTAATGGAGTGCATCATGTATTTCAAATCATCTCTCAAGGCTTTAAATTCTGCTACATAAGCAAAAAAAGATGTGTTAATTTGAATCAATCACTCACCTTCATGGCACAAAATCTGGAAATTAAATTTTCTTTCCTTTTCCCCTTCCCCAAATTACTGTCTCTTCAAATACAGAAATGAAATTTTCAAATTTTTATGGCAAGTAGAAACTAATTTTCCTTTATCTTTAGCCTAGTTTCCTCATTGAGGTAACACAAATGACTACCTTTGGTAAATGACTCTTGAAGCCCAAAATAGATTTTATGAGTTCTGGGAGAAAAATGCAAGCAGTTCTTCACTTTATCATTGGCTGATTAGCATGTTTGTTAAAACGAACCAAAAAGCCCCATGAATCGCGCTTCCTCAAATAGGAAAGCATCATTCTAAGACAAGTTAAAGCAGTGAGTAGTTACCATAAACCTGCATAAATACATATATTTGTGTATTCCTATATTAAATATTTTTATAATTTAATTTATCATAATACAAATGAAAGCAGGCACTCTGTGTCTGTGAAAATTAGGCTTTTATAATAATAAGCCAAACGGCAGAAGGATTCATTTAATTTTTCCATGAAGTCTACCACAAAATTCTTGTTATCTTTTAATCAATTATTTCTTGCTGAAAGAATCTATTTACTTTTCTTTTCTTCCCTTAACCTTTCTAAGTTCCTGATTCCCTCAAAGAACATTATAGAATAATCACAAAACCTAAATAGTCTTCTCTCAGTTAGCACTTGCTTAGTAGGTAGCGCCACTGTTCCTGTCTACTTGCATTGCCAATAGATTGGCAGAATATTCCAAGTTTAGATGCCAGATTAATTTGCAAGAAAATTCTGTCATGTCTTTCACCAGGGAAACTACTGAACACCTTAGAACTGGATATGCATGCGCATGGCTGGCTTTGCCAGTACGCTCATTTGGAAGCAAAGGTGGCCCCTAATGACATCAGAACCCTCCAGTGCCTTTGTATGCTTGGAAAATTTCTGAGACACCTGAATCATGAATTACATTGACAGGTATCAGATAAAATATCTGAAATGGTTTCATATTTAAGAAAAAGAATAAAAAATAGTATTTTGGGTTCTCTGACATGCTGACTCTAGGATCCAAAGACAGCCATTCTTACTATTGTTAAGGGTGCCAACTTTCAGGCTTTTCAGTGTCAAAGAAGGACCCGCCTGTGTAAACCGATGCCATCAATACCCTCTTAGCCTCAAAAGCAGTAGTTCTCATGTTATCGTGATCGTCAGGATCTCATGAAGCGCTGCATAGAATGCAGACTTCCAGGCAGTCCTGGGAATATGCAATTTCTAATTAAACATCTCAGGCCATTCTGACCTAAGTGTTCTGTCAGGTCAGGCTCAGAGCAGCACTGCCCTGAATATGCAAAGATCTCCAGCAAGCAGCAGAAGGGACAACTCATATTCATGCAAGGAGAAACACTAAGATAGTTATTCAGATCTTTATGTTAAAAGAGTATATTACAAATATCTGTTCAAGTAAAGTTGATGTATATATGAGCATTTGGAAGGGACTCTGCCTAAATAATTTAAATTATTTGTAAGCAGTCAAGTATTTCCAATTCTTGGGAAGCTCGGAGATCCTCGAGCAAATTCTCATGACATCTCAGGCTTAGGTTCCAAAACAATTAGAGAATCAAAAGAATCACAGTTTTGTGTCAAATATGACCAGACACTACTAATAACATAAATTATAAAATTGTTTTTCAATTGTGAGATGCTAAAGAACATAAATGTATATACTTACTCAAACATATTTGTATTTGTATTTGGAAATTTAGACTACTTATTCTTTAAAAAGAATGGTTCACATGAACCCAAGTAATGGACAAACATCACCCACACTTTAGTAACTCAAGAGTGAAGGTTGTTTGCTATGAATATGGATCAACTCTACAGAACGATGTCAAAATATCCCTGTTATACTTTTTACTTAGCACTCTCACACATTAGACATTAATATTAAAACATTTTCACCCACGGATCTGAAATACAAAGGTGGCACCAGAAGGTTACAAGTTTGCTTTTGATTTAATGAAGTACAATTTAAAGTGTCTAAGAAAAGTTTGCCATCCTCAAGAGCCACAGGCTTCCCTCAGTGCCTCAGGAGGTTTGTGCTTCTTAGAAACACCTGCTATGGTACCTCCTCCTAAATCCTTATCCCAAGGGCAACACCTGCAACTGCAATCGAAAAAGATTCTAAATATAGCTTGAAGGAACAAGTTACCTCCCTCTCTAACAAGTGTATGCCTGAAGGAACCGTGTAGTCAAAAATTCAGGCATACACTGTAGGCTTTTACTGGGCTATCATCATGGAAAGAAAGCTGATGACTTCCAGCTCTTCATGGTAAAAATCCTCAAAATGCTTTCAAATTATTTTTAACATTAATGTGTGACAAAGTGTTGCATAAACTAGGGCTAATTTAGAGGCCTTTTGAATATGAATTGTTAAGTAATTGCATGCAAAAAGGTATAAAAAGAGAGGACTTCAGGGTAACATTCTGTATCTCTCAAGAGGATCATTAGCTGATGATGACAAATAGGTAATCAGAGTTCCCAGCCTCTGAGAGGTGAGAAACATAGTGATCTTGGGGGTTGGCCATGAAGCCTCTGAGGAACTCACTGAGTCACTGTTAACAGCATGAAAAGATATGAACTGGTTAGAAAGGCTGGGAGGGTAACTACAAGCTAATTTTAATAACTCCCGGTCAGTGGCACATGATTGGAAGCATATAGCCAACAATAAATCTTATTTGCAATAAACAGTTTATCACTTTCAGAATTTCATATTTAATCATAATCCTTTCTCATACACATTAGGGTGACTTAACAAAAGATAAATAAGAACATAATCATACATGGATACTGCTCTCAAGTGAGTCAAATACAAACAGCTAAAGAATCATCCTTCTCTCCATGCCAGTGAGGACAATATAAAATGCATTTCAATCAGTATTCTCAATCTATTATTAATAATAACTTTCATGATTTCATTATTAAAAACAACATAGAAAGAAAAATGTGTACGCTGAGATATGTAGTACCTTAGAAAAGAAAAAAGGTGGTAATTAAAGAAAGAATTCATAAACTAAACATCCTTCATAAAATCAGAATTTATGAAGCTGTAGACAGCATCAGAGGTACCCAGGGCCTTTCCCCAGGTTTTGCATTGCCACGCTCAGCTGAATGCAGTGGTCCTATCAGCACGACACCAGAGTGGTAGAATCAGGACCAAACATCCAGCCTGCCAAGATATTTCTCACAAAAGGTTTCTAAGTCATTCCTTCTCCCTTTCATCTATGAAAGTTCAGCACATTTAAACAACCAGCTATCAAAGTAGGAAAAACAGCTCCTTGTCTAGCCAAGCTGAAAGAGCAGAGTTGCTTTTCAGGCACTTCACGTTATTATTTTCTTCAATGAGTGAAGAAACGATCAACACATGATCTGCAAGAGAAACTTTAAGAAAATGCAGGAGAGCCATCTGGAAGAAACAGAAGAAACTCTAGTAAAAGCCATGATGAAAGAATTCCCTGAAGGAGCTGATTACTCTGACTCAGTCTGCAAACATTGTTTGTTAAGGTGGCTTTAACAATGCCATCAGCCCTGAAACCAGAGCTCAGAAACATAAATAATGTTTAAGCATAGGTTTGGGATGTTCTCATTATTTACTTCTTCTAGAGCCATTGTATTTTCATGGTTCATATACTGGGCTTCCAGTTTCCCTAACATATCTCAGATTAATAAACTCTGAAATAAGTTGATAAAAATTTATTTATTAAGTTTTTAACATATATCCATCAAACATGCAGTAAGTACTAATGATGCTGCTCACTAATAATAAAGCGCTTCTAAGTGTGACATTCATAATCTCAAGATCTAGTCCTGCTGCTTTTTGCTAATAAAACACCAATATTTTAAAAGAAATAACTCCTATCTTATTCCTTAACAAAGTCTGCAAACTAAATTGTAATAATCTGCTCTTGTGAAGGCTTTGTAAGTGATTAGACTCTTAATGGAATAGTCCACGATAGAACTTTTGTAAATATGCTACACAGACTAAACAAGAATGTTATGATATTAATAATGTAGTAAATGGGCATGTGTTCTCCATAATTGAATTTTCCGGGAAAGTGATGACTAAATGAATAAATCAGTTTAGGAACTACCCAGAGTGATAGTGATGATGATGATGATGATGATCACCATCATCATCATTTATCTCTGGAACTTCTTTGGATATGAACAGACTTTCCAAATAATTTTTACTTATTTTGACTATTTTGAGCAAAATACAACATAGGTCCCCAATCCAGTGATGCACACTTTTATAGCTTTTTAAAATTGTACTTGAAGAATACTAATAGCTTTAAATATACACACCCAGTGGTTATTATTCTTCCTCTGGCAAATCTTCCAAATTTTCAGTTTCAATCACATATGAAGCTAATAACTTCAATAACATTTCTTACCTCATCTGACTGCCAATTCCATTACTTCTCAAATCTCTTCTTTACCCAAGTTGCAGTATGAGCATAGCTATTGTAATAGTTCTGCAAAGGCTTTCCTCTAGTTTACACTTTTTTCCTATTCCTATTCTCCTACCCTTAAGCCTTTCATGGATTTCCATAGTAAATTTTCATTCTTCTAATATTATTTACTAGATCATGTGCTCCATAATCTTCCTAAGCCACATTAATTCTTCCCAATGTCTTCAAAATATTTTATTCATAGTACCTATATACAGAACATATTCAATAGTTTATCATCTACAATGTATTTTCCCTACTAGATATGAATTCAGTGAAAACAAGAAATGCATCTTATTCATTTTTATATCTCCCAATCTAACAATGCTTTATGAAAAAAGAAAAAAAGACAAAACCAAACATGAATACCAACCAACAACAAAATCTAAGCATCTTAGTCACCAATTTCAAAATTCAATTCAAAACACAATGACATTTGGAAGGCAATCAATTAATTGATCCTGCATACACCAGCAATGAAAATCAGAATATGTACATGCAGAAGCAGTGCAATTTCCTACAGAAACATATATTATGTTTTAAAATTAGGAAATAATATGACATTACCACAAACCATGTGCATAAAATCAAAGACCTTGACTGACAGTACTAGATAAATAGGAAGAAATGAAATGTTTTGGAATTGGAAAGCTCATGTATAAAAAGATGTTATTTCTTTAAAAACTGATTTATAAATCCAAACCATATCTAGTCATAATTATAGCAGGATTTTTAATGGGCTTTGTCAAACTAATTCTAAAATTATATTTAAGAAACTATGTGTAAGATTTTAAACAAGGACAAGAGAAAATTTCATCAACCACAACATACCATAATGCTAAATTAATTGGAACAATAAGGCACTAGTGGTTAAAAGAACAGAGATCAATTAAACAGAATCACATCAATTCCCTGAAACATGAGCATTTGTACAAAATTAAAGCTATCATTTCAAATCTGTGAATAAGGGAGTTCTTTTAAATAAGTAGAATTTACATAATTGGTTATAAATGTATTAATGTTAAAGAAAATTAGACAATGCATATATAGAAAATGTATATGTATAAAAGATGCACAAGCTAACAATTTCAAGAAAAAGTTATTTTTGCTGCCAGACTGTTAAAAATGTAAAAGTTATACTCTTCAGTATCAAGGTGAGTTTGAGGGAATTAAACCCTGTCATACATGGTTGATAGAGGGTTCAACTGGAACAGTCTTTAGTATACAATATGTAATATTTACTTAGTATTTTATACTCTTTGAACCAAATATTCCACTTGGGGAATCAATCCTATAAAAATACACATGTGTGCAGCAACAGACAGTTCGAGGATACTCACTGCACTCTTGATTATCATAACCAAAAATCAGAAACAGTGGAATAAACCTCCCCAGACTTATTTTTATCAATGAGTCAGATAACAGAATGAATTTCCGTTCAGGTAAAAAAAATAAATAAACTGTATGAGAGTATCCAGAAACACATGAAAAGATGCTCAATATCACTAGCTATCAGAGAGATGCAAATTAAAACCACAATGAGATACCACTTCACACCAGTCAAAATGACCATCATAAACAAAGCAATGAACAACAAGTGTTGGAGAGGTTGTGGAGAAAAGGGGATCCTAGTGCACTGTTGGTGGGATTGCAGACTGGTACAACCACTATGGAAAGCAGTATGGAATTTTCTAAGAAAACTAAAAATGGATCTGCCTTTTGACCCAGCAATTCCACTGCTAGGATTATATCCTAAGAACCCCGAAACACCAGTCCAAAAGAACCTATGCACCCCAATGTTCATAGCAGTACAATGTACAATAGCCAAGTGTTGGAAGCAACCTAGGTGCCCATCAGTAAATGAATGGATAAAAAAACTATGGTACATTTCAATACAATGGAATTCTATGCAGCAGAAAGAAAGAAGGAGCTCCTACCCTTTTGCAACAGCATGGATGGAACTGGAGAGCATTATGGTAAGCGAAACAAGCCAGGTGGTGAAAGACAAATACCATATGATCTCACCTTTAACAGGAACCTAATCAACAAAACAAACAAACAAGCATAATATAACCAAAGACACTGAAATTGACAACAGGCTGACAGTCACCAGAGGGGAGAGGGGAGGGAATTTCAGGGGAAAAGGGGAAGGGTTTGGAGCAACAAGTATGAAAGACACATGGACAAAAACTAGGGGGCGTGGATATGGGTGGGAGGTGGGGAGGGTTGGGGTTATGGGCTGGTACAGGAGTAAAAGACAGAAAACTGTACAAGAACAACAATTAAAATAAAAATAATAAATCAAATGAGATGTTTAAAAAATAAACTGTATGAAAATGTAAATAAAATATTGCCAGATTGATCCAGTGTAATTAATACTTTTACTTGTGAGGAGGGTAAAGTGTTGGCAGGGGAGTGGAGGAAAAGAAAACTTTCACATTGTATTTTTCTTTTGTTTTAATGTTGTACAATTATAGAATGCATTAATGTGGTACTTGTCATTTCAAAACAACCATTAAAAGAATGCCTAGAATGTGCTTACTTAACTGCACAAAAAATAGTAGCGTGAACATTTATAGTTTGAATAATAATTGATCATCAAATCATGCAACAAATATATATTGGCAAAAATCCTGTACCAAAGATTAAATTAGGCAGTAGTAATACAAGAATGAGACAAGCTCCGTTCTTAAGATTATCCAAGAATTATTAGGGATCCAGAAAGGTTAAGTGCTTGAGCTACAAGGTGACAATTGCTATAACAGAGGTCTTCAGGATGTCAACGTACTCTTACTGGAAGGAAGGACAGGTAAGGCTTCAGTTAAGGGAATGCAAGTGAAATAATTTTTTTAAGTGAGCAGTAACATTCCTGACAGACAAATGAGATGAGGGTGGGCAAAGTCACTCTGACTTGTGCTCATAGGTTGTGCCACTTTTGGGGTTAAATTCCAAACCCCACTTCTCACTTAAAAGCTATCCCACCTGATTAAGTGTCTGAACCCCTCATAACCACTATGTCCCAGCTGTAGAATGGCTACAGTAATTACACCCACCCAACGGGCATACAAAGAAAATTGAACAATGGCATTCATAAAAGCCTTAGTACAATACCTGGAACATATGTTTTAATAACTATTTGCTATTTTCTACTTGTTACCTAAGAAGCCAAAGAGAGCATGATGTGTTCTAGAAACTGAAAGACAGTTGATACCAGTTAGTAGCAAAACTATGCAGCATTTACTAAAATACAGTGAAATATAAATAACTGTTAACCAAGTAAGTTCAGGGCACTCACCTCAACATATCTAATTTTATATTTCTTTACTTGCATCCTAATAGAAAAATTATCTTTAGATCAGTAAAAGAAACTTTAATATATATTCAATGAAATTTGCATATTTTCCTGGTTAATTTGTGTAAAGGAAAGTGGAATTGTTTACTTCAAACATTTAAGGCTTCCACAGTTAACATTAAAAGCAATGTACTGTCTTACTCAACAGGAATTTAATTTTGAAAAAAAAATAATTCATCCACATTAATATTCCATTTAAAATGACTTCTATCATTTAATGCAAAAGAGTCAAAAGACCCCTTCTTTTTGATCTCCAACTGTCCTGTCTTTAGGGTATCACTACCTACTTGCTTTCTTACCGTCATTTCAAATCCATAAGGATTCATATGAACTACTGTTTCAAATTGTTTGAGTCTTTCCACATTGTCTGGCTCTTTTATTAAAATAAATAGTATTACTGATTATAGATATATAACATATTATATATATATATATATATTAACATAGACAGATATAGATACATAGGTACACAACATGGGCTCTAAAGCCAGACCACATGGACAAAGTTGTGAGAACTATATAAATTACTATATGTAAAACAGAACAATGTCTGGAAACTTGTAAGGGCTTAATAATTATTAGTTGGTGATGTTAGTTCTCTTTTTTTTAGTTCCCAATCTCATTTTGTATCTCTTTCTCTCTCTATCTCTCTATTTCTCTCAGCGTAATGTTACATTAAATACATTCTATTTCCAGCTTAATTGTGCATCTAAACTTTTCAGTGTCAAAATACTCTTCATATCATACCTTATACTTTCTTCAATGTCTTTATGTCTTATTGTAGAGCAAAAGCTACATCTTAATCATCTCCACAATCACTATTTCAGTAGGCCTCCCTTCACTTCTATTACTTCTAAATGTTTTGCCCAATAAGATGATGCTGTGCTATGGAACCACCCACATTTACCCCAGTTCTCATTAAACAACTACATTCACCTGGTACAATTTCATTAGAAATTTCCTTGCAGTTCAGCAAGGAGGCAATTTTGTACTTGAGACTCAGCATGCTGGGTCAGAATGAGGCACTGACACAGCATTACTCATCAAGAAAGAGAAAATACTAGGAATGGTTCTTGGCTTCTTTAGTGATAACAGAAAAGCAAAGATTAGAGTTTTGTTTTGTCTTTTTGAGAGCAATTAAAATTTCTTCTTTGCCAAGTTTTATGTGTTTTACATTACATATTATTTATTTATACAAAAACCAACCTCAGTAACCTGGCCCTAAACTTTTGCTTCTATCACTGTAACTGTTTATTAAGCCTTCCATATTTAAGCCCATTAGTTTTAGTGAATTGGAATGTGACAGAGTGATATAAAATTATTAATGCATGGAAAAGAAATTAAATTTGATTGTATATACAAATTAAAAAAGCAGTTTCAGGTCATGTGTATATAGTAATGCTATTACTAAGACAACTTATATGTTTGTATCAGCACAGACATAGTTAACTGGTTTCACACAATTATCATAGGACAAAAAGTTGTAAATCATGAAAACCAAGTAATAAAAATTACACATGACCTAATTTGTAGCTTGTAGTATCAGATTTCTAAAATTAAAACTGTAGTTGAATATGAAATGCAAAAGGTGTAAGTTTATTTTAATAGTCTTAAAATTAAATAGATTGCTTATGTTTACAATCAAAGTTATTTACAAGAAGTTTTACTGATGTGAATATTAAAAATCAACAAAAATGTGGCATTTAATGACTATTCAAAGGCAAAACTGATTTTAATGTGATAAATCTAATTAAGACAATAACATAAATATTACAACTAGTACAATTAACTTCTGCTACAAGATTGATACATATTTTGTCCAAAATGCTTTAGCCCACTGAATTTGATTTCTATCATGCAAGAGTTTTCCACAATGAATTAGATTTAAAAAATTATAAAAACTTGTACCAGTATATTCCAAAAAAAATGCTGAAGCTTAAAGGTATTTTCCATCAAAAATCAAATATGGCACAACAGTTATTTTGTAGAGTTTATTAATAAAATTGGGAAGAGATTATTAATCCCCAGAGTGTTAAATTGAACTTGCAGTGAAAATTGATCAAGCTTCTCCTGACTCAAAAATACCCTATGGCTGCTATTGATCAAGAGTTTAGGACACTATTATAATTCATCTCCAAACACAAGGAATGTGAGTTAGAAATTGTTTTTAAAAGATTTACAAGGTGGGAGCCAAAAAAATGGACTTTATTTCTTTAAAAAATTGTGTATTTATTCTTACATGTTTAAATTTCAGTCACTTTCAAAGCACTCTCCATTTGATGCAATACACCTATCAAGACATTTTTTCCACTGCTCAAAATAGTTTTTGAACTTGTGGATTTCGATGGAAATTTTGAACTTGTGGATTTAGTGCTCCTGCTGTTTTTTGCTTCACCTCTTTCACATCGGCAAAATGTTTCCCTTTGAGGAATTTTTTCATCTCAGAAAACAAAAAGAAAGTCTCTCCAGGCAAGACCAAGTGAATAGGGAGGGTGAGGCACAGAGATCATGATGTTTTTGGTCAAAAATTGCCGAACACTCAGTGAGGTGTGGGCAGGTGTGCTCGTAAGTCACCCATCATGAAATGGGCAAACGCAGTGAAAGAGCCTTCAGAAAAATTCACTGAAGCAGAATGCAGCCTCTCACAACAACATCAGCAGGCACACCGATCCTGAGGTGTTCCTAGACCACTCACTCACCTAACAAGGGAAGCCTGTAGTAGAAGGGGCAGCCTTCCTGAAGTTAATTCCAGTGGTTTTTTAGGGGGTCTCCCCTTATATTATTTAAAATATACATACAATTTAGCACCTAGAGGATGTCTTATGGACATGAGTGTTATTTTGGCGATCCCCAGGAGGACATACCTGGCTAGGCTGAAGGCATCGTCGATCAAGCCTGCTCGATTACTGACAGAGAGAACCTATGAGGTCAACCAGGAAAAAATGGAATCACTTAGGATTAAAATGGCAGATTCACATATCAAAACAGATTTTTGATGAGTAAATCCAGTTTACCTCATGGTTCCTGATTAATTGATCAATTAATAATCTCCAATTCCTTAAATCATAGTTGACTCTAAAATAGCCAGTTTGATTGATGTTCCCAAGCAACCAGCTTCCTCTGGCCAAAGAAGTTATTCTGTGGTGCTCTGAAAATAACATTTTGGGGGTAGAACAGGTTTTAAACTTCAAGGGTTAAAATGATATAAAGTATGTTTTCTTAACACCAGCTATTAGAATACAAATAATTTTAAAAGAACACCATCTTAAATACTTAATTAAAATCTACTCTTTAATCAGTTAATCACTATATTTAGAATTTGCTAGAAAAACCTTTAGTTGATTACTTATTACCTCAATTAATTTTTTCTTATAATTAACATTTTTGATCTTGATAAAACTCCATAACCTATACATAATTTTTTCAAAATAGGAAACACAATCAAGGAATATATCACTATATTTGTATGGCTGCTAGTTAATTTGTATATGGATATGTGGCCAGAATAAAAGAAAAGATTTTAGGTGCCTATCTACTTATCTTGTTCACTGAGAAACTGATTACCATAGAGCTCATTTGTTTGAAAGTCAGTGTGGTTCACTGCCTTTTTTCTTGTGCTTTCTTAGAAGTACTAATAAATAACACTTTTCAGCATCATCAATAATGCTAGAAAAAGGAACCTCATTTGTTTGACTTTAATATCGCTACATATAATTAGAACAAAGAAAATTCTGCTTATTGAAATCATTTTGTTAAATGATAACTTGATTATACTCTCCAGTAATTCAATTAAAGCAGACCAGTAAAAGCAATCTTATAACTTACATATTTAACTCCATCAAATACAGAGAAAGAACTCCATTCACTTTTAATGTCAGCATTTATTGATTTCAAAGAATCTTAGGTCACAATTCTAACCATTTTTGTTGATGCCCTTAGGACTCATGCTTCACAGAAGTTACATAATGTACGAAGTTTACTTAAAATTTATGTTTTATACACATGTGCACACCTCAGTGCACACACACCACTGGTCTCATTTTCATAGTTACTGGAAACCAGAAAATGCATCATAGAAATTGTGTCATGTCTGAATATGAAGCACAACCTCCAAGTCTCATTCTATTATCAAGGTTTTTACACATCTCACTATGACACAGGATTTATTTATTTTTTAAACACTAACTTTATAGAGTACTCTCAGATAGAAGCCCACAAAAGAGAAGAGGTTATACCACAAAAATTACTGGGTGAGCATTAGTGACCATTAATTGCTTAAGTCTGGAACAGGATGGGCTAATCTCATGCTTGTTACACATACGCAATTTTCAAAAATGTATAGTCAAACAAAACAATTCTTAAACATAAACATATACTGAACATAAAAATCCAGTCTTTAAGGCTTCAAATAGCACTTCGACTTCTTGCCACCTTTATAAATAGTATCTGTTGGAACATAAAAAGAAATGAGGCAAAGGAAAGTTCATTGAATTGTCCAGGAAAGCTGGAAATGGTCCACCTCAGGTCTCCTGACTTTGGTGTCTGTTTGCTATGTCATGCTCTACTGATACGAGATGATACAATGCTTTCACTGTACTATGACATACATTTTTCACATTCTTATATTGATTTAAAAGGAGAGGGGAGAGCACTGAAAACAAGAATTAGAACAGGAATAGAAAAGATGAGTTCTACTCCCAGTTTTCCTATAAATACGTGTAAATGTTTCCAACTTCAGCCATTTATTCTCTCATTCACAATTTCCTTACCTATAAATGACCTAAGGGCCAAATGACAGCATTTAAGGTCCCTTCTAATTCTATGATTAAAAGAACAGACTATTTTTCTTAGTTTGAGATTTTTACCTAGATTAATCCATGGTACCTGGGAAAATAAATCTATCATCTATTGCTATAAAATATTAATAGCTTCCCAAGTTTTCTGATACTTTGCATATTTTTCAAAAATTTAATGTGTTTATCCGCAAAATTTCTGTAAAACTTTAGAATATCACCCATTTTACAGATGTAAAAATAAAAACAAAAAAATTAAGAAAAACATGGCATTTTTAAAAAAGTAAAATAATCTTATAAAGACAGATTTTAATTAGTCATGCCTGAATCTACTAAGGAAAAATAAAGACTGAAATATTGAGTATTACTTTATTAAATTCTTAACTAAAAGCTGAAGGATATTATTGTTTGTGAATAATTTTATGCATGCCTTTGTTATAAATGAAACCTTTGGAAAGATGATTCCCTAAAAGATATTGTAATACATTTTTAAATATCTTTTTCCTTCTAGTTAATTATATCTCTAAATAGTTCTGAAGAACATTTGAAAATTAACTAATGGCAAGCAATGAATATTAAAGAGATATTTTCTAGTGGTCTAACGAGGTACAGTGGTTGGCAAGTATCATAATAAAAAGTATGGAAGTTATATTTCAAGTGTTAGTAATAACAGTTAAAAAGGTATTTAGAATATATCCAAAATGGCATACGATTTAACTATGTCAAGGCACAGAGTAGTTGGAACTTTTTGTTTTTATATTCTATGCATTATTTTGAAATAACAACAGAAAGGAGATTAGGCCTTTCTACCTAACACTGGCTGGTTACAGAACAATCAGAATTGAAAACAAAAACCAGCATAGCAATGTACAACAAACTCAGGTATAATAACACATGCTGGTTTTCTCACTGGACTCTTGAAAATGCTAAGGAAAACACTACAGCATTATGCTAGTTTTTAATGTTACTCCTAATATTCAGCATTAATTTTTCTTTTATTTTGAATCTTTTCTAACATTTGGCATTACTTTTATTCCCTTCCATTGCATTTTAAGTTATAGCCAGTCAGCACACAAGTTACTATATTTTAAATGTCTACATCCTCAGTATTTTCATAATAAAAGCAAGAAATAAATCCTTTTGGCTACTTTCCACAACTTAAAAATTGGTTTTAAAACTACTTTTAGGCTATAGTGATCTATACCTTAACTTGGAATTAATTAGATATTCATCAAAAACATTTTAAAAATTGAAGTGTCAAGACTTTGTGATGATTCAAATCAAATTTATACTCTACATTCATCATGTCTTCATCTCAGTATCTTGTGAGATTAAATCTATATGACTGATAATGAAAAATATAAAAACATTGATTTGATTGCTGTAATTGAAAGGTAATTTTTACATATATTGACACTAATTGACCAAAATATTTTCTTAATATTTTTATGGATAAAAAATGTTTCATTGACTTTAATTGACTATATGTGGGGGGGGAGGAAAAGTTACAACATACAGGGTTGGACAAAAGTGGGTTTACAGTTGTTCTGTGGAAAATAATACATTAATTAATAAATAATAATAGAAGAAATAAACTCTGTGTTTTACATATCCACAGCTGTATACCTACTTTTGTCCCATCCTGTATTAAAGAAGACAAGAATTAATAATCTCCTTTTTCTTCATTTTTTCCTAATGTCAGGGTTTTTTTTTCATCATCAAAAGGAAGAACTTCAAGGCAAAAGTGAATGCAGTTAGAATGAGACTGGACAAGGAGAACAGAAAGGCTGCCTTTCTTTTAGGTCCTTCCTAGGAGCATCAAGACATATGTACAAATTTTAAAAGTTTCCAAGAAACATTGAGTCGGTATAAACACGTCCCCACAAATTCTTCAGCATTTTAACTGAGACGATGTTTTATCAACTGAAAACACTGCTGTGATTTAATGGAAAACGGCCCGTTGTATTCTGTAGGTTGAACACTGCACAACTTCAGGGTGATGGGGTGTGCCATAAACTCCTGGTCTATGTAAACATCCTCTCCCAGAGTTATGTACAACCCAAACTCTGTAGTTGGGTATAACAACCATGTGTTTTCACACAGATGGTATTTTAGACAAACATATAGTTTCAAAAATCATTTGGTTATCCTGATTAATACCAAAAGATTATAAATGAAAACAACCACTCAAATATAATGACCTGTGGCTAGTGGTCAAGAAGAGTTGTATTTGGCTAATTTGTGTGGAGTAAGAGGATACTGTGAATAACAGCGTGGGAATAATTAGGGAATTAGAGAAAACAGACCTGGAAAATGTATCCCAAAGGAATATGATTTGCTCTGAATCCTTGCACTGTCTAAAAGTGAAGTTTGGGGATGATTCTGATGTTTGATCAATATGTTTGTGCTCTTCTAATTTTCCCATTTCCATTCTATCTTCCAACAAGAAATGTTTTACTTCGTCTCTAAAAAGCTATTCTTTTTCACGTTCCAAGCAATCACATAAAAGGCTGACTTCATTCTAATAGTTGGGTCATTACTATAACAACCCATTGCTTGCATTCATCATCACATAACAAATTGTGTCGATGAATATAACAACCACATGGAGGCAAAAGAGAAATATAAAGAAAAGTAATACAGTAAATATGAATTCAGAATCATCATATAAATACTAACTCCAAGAAATAAAAAGAATAGATTATATTATGCAATTTAAAAGAAGAAACACCAATAAGTTTTTAAATAAGCATTTCAATGCATCACATATGAATGTTTTATATACTATATATATGAAAGCATATATTTTCATAATCTGTGATTATGTGTTAAAAATACAATAACATAAAAATTGAGTAGAAATTCAACTAGAAATACAAGTGTTTATATTTCTAGTAAACAAATTAGATTCTGCTGTAAGAATATTTTCTTGTGTGTGTATGTATTGTGAGCACTCACATCTCCCTAATAATAGCAAGACTGAGGTGAATAAACAATGTTCATGTCGTTATTTATTTTTTTGTACCTTACCTTATTTTTTTAAAAAAGCCCAACCATGTGGCTGTTTAAAGTGATGCCTATGAAATAGCAATATAACAGTAATTGACAGAGCATTTGAAAGGAGCAAGAAAAACAAAATGTTGACATACTTGCCCATCTAAATATAAATTAAATGTTACATAAAGAACAATTATTGTTTCCATGCCTCTGGTTCTATTTTGTTCACTTGTTTGTTTTGTTCATGGAAACTAGTAACAGACTGACAATGACCAAAGGGGAGGGAGGAGGGGGATAAGAGGGGAAAGAAGGCAAATTCTGTAGTCAAGGAACAGATATAAATGACCCATGGACATGGACAACTGGGTGGGGATGACTGTAGGAGGAGGGCGGGGGAGGGGAAAGCAACAGGGAAAAACTGTAAAACTGTAATAGAACAACAATTTTTTTAAAAAGAACAATAATGGGAAACAAACAAAAGAGTTTCTCACTCTAGAATAAAGGATTTAGACTGGAGTCAAGAAATAGCTTTCTGATAGTGAACTGAGACAGGTCACTATGTTATCTGAAAATATTTAGAAATAGAATAAAATCTCATCTCTCTTTGCTCCTTAAGAATTGATCCTACGTAGGGGATAGTTTAAGAACTGATGAAGATCCCTCCCTTCTGCCCTATACTTATCTAATCCTATGAAGAATATTGCCTCACCCAGTCTTTAAACAGTCTCACCTGGTAAAGAGAAGATAACAGGAAAATGGAATTAAAAATGTGACCTGTATTTCTGTATTAGTTATCCTGCTTTATTGGGAGTTCTGATTATAATTCAATTACATTTGGGATTATAAAGTAACATAATTTGAAATAGCTAAAATTAGTACTACAAGTACTTTTAAATTTTCTATTTGCCATCAAAGACAAATAAATTGTGTGTGTGTGTGTGCGCATATGCCAACTGAAATTAGACTGCGCAGAAATTATACTATATTATAATTAATTTTGTAAAGGTGATTATGATTTCTCTACATTCTATTCTAATCTGTCTTTATTCACATTTTTATAACATCTGAAACTAGAGAGGTTAGGTTGCTAAATAATTATCTAAAACCAAATAGTTCCTTGCAGGAGAATATATACTTTACCTGATTTGTTAGACACCCAAATAATTGCTTCTGAAGACACATGGCTTCTATTTCCTACCACAATAGTTAGTGGAATCTGCCACAGGTAACTGCAAAATAAAAGAGAAGCTTTAAGAATAAAAATAGTTATAACAAATAAACAAACAACATGTATTATGCACCTTCTTTGTGATTCTTATTATTCTCTTTAAGGAAATTAAAAAATTCCTTACTTATAAAAGTAAGGAATATGTCAAGAAGATGAATTTACTCTCCCTTTCCTTTTTTTCTTTCTTTGTTTATTTTTAGAGGGAGGGGAAGGAAGGGAGAAACAGAGGGAGAGAAATACCAATGTGTGGTTGCCTCTCCCAGCACCCGCTGCCAGGGACCTGGCCCACAACACAGGCATGTGCCCTGACTGGGAATTGAAATCTTTGGTTCGCAGGCTGGCACTGAGCCACACCAGCCAGAACTGAATTTACTCTTTCAATGCCACTGACCAGACTTGGCCTCTAAGAATTTTAATTTCAATTTAAAAGGAGGACTCCCTATAAAACAATTTATCTTGGGGAAAAACATATTTGCATTTTATATTAAGAATCAAAAGTAAATAAAATTTATAAATCTGAGTCACACCATTTATTGGTTGAAGTCTAATAATAACTCCTTTCTACTAGTTTCTATATTAGATTAATAGACATTTCAGTGGTTTCATGCATTTATATTTTGATATTCTCTTTATTTGTCTAACTCTTCTAAAAGATACAATTAGCATATTCTTACAGAAAGTTTAGTATAGAGCACCTAAAGCAGAGTAACTGAAAAGTAAAACTAATCAGATCCCCCTAAACCCAATTAATACCAAGAACACTGTCAGACACACTTAATGCTCTGTATTCTGGAATGGAATCTCCAAACCAATGTGTAAAATCACCCATCAACAGGCAGATATCAGTCATGAGTCTCAACTATCTTACTGAAGAGAAGCATTCTCTAGAATTTTACTTTTTATAGGATAAAAGTTGAGGCCTATACTTTTACGTGGAGTAATATCAATTTAATCTCAGATGAGTAGCCAGATACATGTTGGATCATTCTGCAATAAGTTCAGTGACTAAATGTTGTTTCTTTCCCTAAAATATAGTCATATCATCCTGACCTATCATTGCACCATTAGCAACAGGGTAAGCTAACAACATCCAGCATGGAAAAAATATAATTTATTTTTTAATATTTTTCTGTTAAATTTATTTGGATGATATTGGTTAATCAAATAGTGTAGGTTTCAAGTGTATAATCCTATCATATATCACCTGTATGTTGCATTTTGTGCCCACCACCCAAAGTCAGATTTCTTCCGCCACCAATTTCTTGAATCCCGTTACCCTTTAGTACCTCTGAACCCCCTTCCCTCCTGTAACCACTTTACTGTGGTCTGTGTCTATGAGCTTTTGTTTGTTTGTTTTTCTTGATGGTTCACTTGCTGCTTTCTGTTTTACATGCTACATTGGGACTGAAATCACATATGATTTAACTTTTTCTTAACTTTTTCTGACTTATTTTCTATTTCTTATTTTAAAAATGTAAAAAGAGATATTGCGTGAGCTCCATAAGTGTGAGAGTGAATGGAAAGCTGAGAATTTTGCAGTGAATATGTCTGGAGTTACATAACTAAAAACATAATGAACAAGTTTTTGGAGTTGTGAGAGGGCAGGGCATGTTTTCCAAATCTGTCATGTGGAATTGGATTGTTCTATCATTTCACGTTTCACATTGACAATAAACAGAACTCAGCAATAGTACAAAATCCAAATGGAAAATTGAAAGAAATTCATAATTTATACAACTGCTGTCTCCAATATGGAAAGTCAAAACAATATCTTTAAGATTCTAAGTTGAAAAATTGATACGCTGTACTTAATCAGTTTTTGAGTGTCAACCATGTGGACACCTAACACTATGTGCAGTGGACTCCACAAAATAGACCAAGAAATAAACATTCTACAGAAGCCAAATATGTCTTATTTCTTTAGGAAGATGTGAATGAACACAACTTGTGTAAGGTTTTTAACAAAAACATCCAAACTCTAACATAATGTTAGGAATATGCCACAAATGTTTAGTGATGGATTTACTATGAAGAAAACACAGAGAACTGATATATTTATTTAACAGTCTTTAACAGTCTTTCTGTTTAAAAAGACTCTTTTTGATTAATTGGAATAATTAGTTAAGAAACAACAATGTTTGGCTTTGGATCTGATTTTAAATATAAACTATGCACATATTTTCATACATGAGATTTTGCAAAAGCCTGGAAATTCCATAAACTGTCATTGTATTAGATTCAGGCAAAATAAAAGGGACCAACTAAGTCTGTAGGTAAGACCAAGATTAACTTCATGCACTTGACTTATTAGTACCTATCCCCACATTCAGTTGGGTCAATAAATTGTGAATTCAAATGTCAGTTAAAGGATATGAAATATGTAAAATTAAAGATGTTAAAAATTCTCAGGGATCAATGTCTTTTTTATATCATGGTTATAAACATGTTTGTGAAACATTATTTGCCCCTAATATAACAAAATAAAAGACAGATAAAATTGGTATTAAAGCTTTGACTGCAATGTCACAGTAAATTAAAGGATTAGTAACACAGAATTGAATACTAAATTTTCCACTGAAAGCCATATTTTTTTCAAAATAGAAAGTAATTTGTAAGATTAATGGGATGCCATGCATTGTCTTACTCTAAATATTTTATATGCCAAGGTTCAAAATCATCTATATGGTTTTAAAACTCAAGTACAAGCAAAGCTCTATAGAAGTTCCCTATAGTTTTACAGCTTGGGAGAAATTTTTCCTTTAAAGTGTCAATCTAATAGATCAGATGCATGTTATAGGTTGACAGGGTATTTTTGTTCAAAATTAGTTCTGTCATCTGCATGTTCTTTTCATTTTTCTGCCTCAGTGATGCTTGTATCAAACTGACCATTTCCAAAGGCATAACTGAATCTCTCTAACTTTGCTACAGTCAAGTATTGGTTTTTTTTTTTTTTAATTTTATTTATTTATCTTTAGAGGGGAAGGGAAGGAGAGAGGGAGAGAAATATCAATGTATGGTTGCCTCCCATGCATCCCTTGCCAGGAACTGGCCCACAACCCAGGCATGTGCCCTGACTGGGAATTGAACTGCAAGCCTTTGTTTCACAGGCCTGCGCTCAATCCACTGAGCTACACCAGCCAGAGCTACAGTCAAGTAGTTTTTATGTACTTCTGGCAAGCCCAGAGGTTATGCCTAAGCAGGTTTTAGCATGGAGCCAGGCGGTAGATGGTCAGAACAAGCATTTGGTAGCTATGAGGAACCCAAGCTGGATTAAGAATGACGGACCCTGACATTGTGGTAGGGTGACGCATGTTCTATGGGTCCGGACAGTTGGATTGCAAGGGCAGTTTGTGGAAGACCAATTTATATATTAGGCAAGGGATTTAAGACAATGCTTTTCTAAACAGGATTCCAAACTTAGTCACCAGAAGTATTAATAAATTTTTCAATCACTCCTTCTGTAGCCCATCTTGGAGCCAGGCTACTTGGGAATGATTTCTCTTCTTAGTGATCACAAAGAACACTTAATCATTCTTTACATCTCCTAGATGCTGGTGAATGATAAAGTCAGACTCTTAATATTCCAAGATAATAGAAGACAGAATGACCGGCCTAATTCAGACTCCCTGTTTTATTTATTAATTGTAACCTCCACCCTCTTTGTTTCTCCAACCTCTTATCAAGGCACCTAATAAAAAATGAAATTGAGTGATAAAGATCTACTATCTTTCCTTGGCTCAGCCTTTAATAAGACACAGAATGCTAAGAAAATGTCAAGAAAAAAGAAATACCTGGTGCTGAATTATCAGTAATTAAATGAGAGTTGCAAAAGAAAGTTAAAGTATCAAGAATAAAAATTCTATGTATATTTGTCTTTTTAATGGTTTGAAACACTAAAAATGAGGGAATAAAATAAGTGGTATTGATACTCCAACCATTTAGAAATGAATCTAGTTTGAGTTTCTTTGGCTCAGACACTATTTAGTCTAGTGTTTTTTTCCTTTCTTTTTTTAAACTGGTCTCTCTGGATTGTTAGTTTTTGTTGTCATCTATCGTATTAATCACAGTTTGCTTAATTCCATTTAATCGCATCAATGCATCTTTCTTGAATTCAACATTTACAGGGAAAAACAATCACACATTATTTTCTTAAATCATCATGATCACTTAAATTCTGTCTTCCTAAACAAAGTAACTTTGGTGTGGTATAATCTTGGTGGTTAAAAACATCTGGAAAGGGGAGAGAAAGAGGGATCAAAATGTAAATACCATCATGTAAATAAAGAAATCAAACTACATTTTGCTTATAACATTTCAGGATAGTGCTATCAATGCTTTTTAAAATATAAAAATACAAAATGAAATGCAAGAATAACAGAATTTTTTTCATGGAACAAAGTGTTGTACCTGTTATTCTGAAGGGCAAGTCCTTTAGTTTTGGTACTGATGTCGTAAATAAAATGCTGTTGGGTAATTATTATCCAATTTTCTGCTGTTGTGTTTCCCAAGATGGTGATAACAGGATAGCCCATCTGGAGTGTCCACTGATCCATTACTTCTTGTATATTTACATACTTTCCATTTCTTTTTAAAGCCTTTATAACCCAAATTGTATACATTAGTTTTATAAACATGAATTATAAACATAATTACATCCAACCATTTTTATTTTTACCTTTATATATTCACCTAAATATAAAAACATTTAAAATCAGTGAAGCTGATATACCATTAGAAAAAATTAATCTTCTTGCCTTATCTTCATATATATGTACATATATCATATTTCATTTGTTTTTACTTAATGGAAGATAAAATACTTTATTGTTAAAGCAAGTAGGTGCAGCATCATTAAGTATCCGCAGTATGTCTAGTAGTAAATTTAAATTTTGTTGTTCTTATATCAAAACAATTTCTTTAAAAGGTAAATATTTTTAACATGAATATCTGATGCCATATTAAAATTATATTTCAGAAGTATTATCATGTTTGAAAGTAGGCAAGATAGCATTTACTACTACTTATAGTTTAAGTAATTTTGGACATCATTGTCTTTATAATATATGTGATATATCAAAAATAAAACAAGAAAGCAATATGATAAAAAGAGAAGTAAAAAAATAAAAATAAACTGTTAGTGTCAGTAAAATTTATGATTGCTTTATAAACTCAATTCAAGTATTCAAGAAGAGGTTTTCATATCTGAGTTTCCTATACGTTACCTCGGAAAGAGTATTCCAGAGATCATTTCTGGCTGCATTGCCATACTTATGAATGGTTAAGTAATCCTACAAAGAATGCAAAATTGTAATTACAATTCAAAGACTAAGCAATTTCCAATAGACACTTTTATTTCTCAGTGCAATTAACCATTTCCATGTGTTGGAATTGCATTAACAAAAAGAAAGACATGCAGAAAAATGAAGACTCTCATTTTGAAATATTCCAAAAATATTTAACTCTAGTGTATTTCTTAAGTCATCAAAAAAAATCTCTTAAAAATTAATCTCTTAAAATTATTTTCATAGCCCTAATCACTCCTTAAGGATTTCTAGGGTCAAAGACCTTCCTCTGATTTAACAAGTCTACTTTGGGCAATTTTGAAGAAACTATCTCTGCAGTGAAATATATTAGGTGAAAGTTTCCCACAGGCTTTTATGTTGACAGGTTGAATTTTTTTTTGTTATAGAATTTAAGAAAGAAAAGCCAACTGATATATATGCAGATGTGAAGAGGAATTGCTTTGCCAAAAGGGTGATGATTATCTCTACAACCTGTCAAGTTTCCTAGTCTTTCTGCAAAAAACAAGCTGCCTAACATAAAGTGATACATACTTATTTCCATGAGTTTAAAACACATACTAATATTTAATCAGAAAGAGTCAGTCCTAAGTTTATTTCATACTTTGGGGCTTAGGACTTCCCATTTCCCATTTTCAATCATGTGTAGTTAAACCTACACACTGATTCACATCTGATCTTTTCCATGAGGCATGGTTATGTCACTGCGAATGTGCTATTTAGTCATGGCTATTTGGCGCTATGATTTTCTGAATCCAAAATAGAAAATCATGTTTTATTTTATAAAACCAAGAGTCACTTTTTTCATTTGAAATTCTATCACCTTTACAATGTGTAGGTAGTAGACAAAATGCTAATTTACATCACAATACTGAAACTAAAAAAAAAAAATTGCTGACTACTTCCAGTACTTTATTTAGAGTAGAATACTTTGGAGATAATTAAAGTTGGGAAAACAAAAATTTTGAAATACAAATAATAGCACCTGTGACAGATTCAGCTTTGTCCGCAACTCGCAGCCTAGCAAATGCCAACTCCCACTGAATCAGATTGCTAGAGCTACAATGTCCAATATTAGCTTAGCAACCACAAACACGCCATCATCATCAGGTGTGATGAATAATTTCATTGAAGAAATACAACCCAGAATAACCAATCTGAATCTCAATTTTGACTCTGAACATGCCATATGAGGCATTTTCAATTAGTACTCAGGGACCTGGATTTAAATAAATCATTTCAGATTTGTCAGAATTATCTTTTATGATTTCACAGCACTTAAATGAATAAATTTAGGAACATTGAAATTATGAAATATAAATTCAAATTTTATTTTAGTGATTCTATAATAAAAATATTAAAATTAGAACTATTTATTATGGATTTTGGCTTATGAACAGTACTACTAGATAATCCAAAATAGGGAACAAAGTAATAATACTACATGGACCTTGAAAGGTTGGATATATAACTACACAAATTTCTTCATAGATCATGAAAATCCAACTATTCATGAGATGATTTGACTGGCCCAATATAGATCATCAACTTGATCTCTTGGTTCCATCCCCAATTAAGAATTAAGTACAAATTTATATCGCAAGCAGGCTGAAAAAGTAATGACCCAGGCTGAAGAAGCAACTTCAATTTCCCACTTCAGTATTCAGGGCAATAGCATGCCTTCTCAGACTCCCCACAGTTCCTCTGTTCCACTGTCACTGGATTCAACCTAGGTCCACTCTTATTCCACCCCTCAAAAAGCCCCAGATATTTTCATTAGTTATTTTAGCCTTACTCTTGCGCATGCACACACACACACACACAAAGGTCAAATTTTAAATTAAGGTAATTTTGCTTTGCCTTTGTAAGATTACAAAGAAAGTTTAAGAATAGTGAACATGGTTCTTTTTTTTTTTTTTGATAATCAATCATTCATTTATTCATTCACTCCACAAAATGTATGGTGCCCTTTCATTTGCCAGGTAGCTTTCTAGGTGCTGGGGAAACAGTGGTGGAAAAAGGATTACTGAGAACAACTGCAAATACTGGGATGTGATTTATGGAGGAAGGTTTGTGACTGAAACTTCAGAAGTCTTGGTATAATAACCACTTGACAAGATGAAGTCAAACATTTGGTATAAGATTAAATAAGATTTGAAGTTCCTTTCAAACCTACAATGACTATGAAAGTAGCTGGAGTTACAAATCTAAAATGGAAATTTGTTTATATTATGTGTATGAAGGTCAATCAGCAGGAAATTTGATGTTATGATATGAAGTAGAAGAATGTTTTAATATTAACCATTAAAAGAATTGTGGATTTTTTACACAAAGTTTTTAATTAGTAGCAGAATTGTTTAAAAGAATAAACAAAGACAACCACTAAGATACTCTTAAGGGACATACCCAAGATGTAAACTGATTAAAAGTGAAAAGCATATTAAGCTAAACTATATTCTCACACATAAGTTAAGGCTAGATGGCTGCCACAATCCTGAGCATCACATTCAGACACCACAACATGGCACAGAGGAAGAAAACAGAATTTCTTCCTGAGAATATCTTTTTTTAAGTTTCAAGAAAACTTCCCTTCAGATGCTGCATCAAAATCCCCATGTTTCCCGTTTGTCAGAATCACATCATATGCTCCAGCCAAAATCTGTTCAAGAAGCCTAAGGGAGCACTGTGTTGAGCCGTCCCAAGGGAGGACCCCATCCTGTGAAGTATGTGGCTGTGAAGAGGGTGAGAACCTGAACAAAATCTGAATTTGGTTAACAAGAAAGAAGAAGAGACTAGCTTCTGGGTAGAACCCCAACACTTTTCTCCAAGGAGAGAGGAGATGCAAGTCCGGGCCTCAGTGGTGTTGGGAGGCAGGGTCCCTTCTACCTACAAGACTAGTCTGGGAAACTCCAAGTATATTCAGTCATTGATTTTTCTGACTATGTGACAAGAAGGTTGAAGCAAGGGTATGAAATATTGTTTCTTTCTGTTAAGAATAAAAGTACCTCAGAAAATTTGTAGTGGGCATATTTCACTCTTCTGGCTTCCCAGCGCTTAAACACCACTTTTCTACGGGGGCAATAACTCACCATGGAATCGTGGAGGAAAGTGAGAGTTCTGCCTCCCACTTGAAATGGAAGGAATCAAAATTCTAAATACTCCTCTCTAATCTCCCTAGCTAAAGCTCGGACATGTTGCCTGGCCTCAGAGAAGTCCATACTTCATCCCAAAACTATGAGTCCTACAGGATCCAAGAAACAGGAATAGTTGAAAGATTATTCCCTACGATGTTGACAATTACGTTACAGAGGCAGCCAGCCACACTAATAGCAGCAACCAAACCAGCCAGTCCTGCGCACAAGCTTGGCTAAGTTTCTTAAGTTCTGATTCTCCCTCCATTTCTGCTGTCTGTTTTCTGAGCCTGATCCTTCAGCCTTACCCATGATTCCAAGGGCTAACCTCCATCCTGCCAATAAATTCCTTTTTGCTTAATTTGACCAGAATTTATTTCTGTTGCTTGCAACCCCAAACCCAACTTACACAATGCTAATGGGAGATATACACAAAATAAATAGGCATTTTACATTTTATTAAACCTCAGGAAGAAAAATAGAAATTATTTCTCATAACTTATAGAAAATGAAAAATGAAGAACACCCAGTTCTATTTAGTAAATCTACTAGTCTTTTAATGTGTTATTAACAGTAGGAATTGGGGGGAAGAGGTAGATACTCAAATCTAAAAAACAAGAGGCAGACAAGAAGGGTGGAGAAGAAGGTATGAAAGCTCCATGGACAGGAGTGCGCATGAGTAACAACAACAAAAGAAACCCTGCTAAATTTTGCCTTAAAGCAAGTATAAAGGACACATGGAAAAAAACCAGGGGGGTGGGTGGAAATGGGAGGGAGGTGGGGAACGCTGGGGGGTGGGCTGGGATGGGAGTAAAAGGCAGAAAATTGTACTTGAACAATAATAAAAATAAAAATAAATAAATAAATAAATGAAAAAGAAAGAAAGCTGCTGGCATAGGTGTTTTAAACAGAGACACATAAGCTCTAAAATAAAAAATTTGTGGGTACATTATTACAATAAGGTGAACTTGAAAGGATTCATGGACAACAATAGCAGATTAAAGGCTGCCAGATCCCAGCAATGTCGCAGGAGGATGGTGCACTTCAGGGGGCGTTTCCACTTTCCCTGACCTTGAGAAGCAGAAGTAAGGATACTAAAGCAATGGCAGATCAACAACTAAAACACAAGAAAGCTAAACTGCAGATCAAGATATTATTTTGCTTAATACCTGAACACTTTTCGGAGATTATGTGATTAAGGTAAAATGCATAGCAAAACATTGAAAAAAACATGTTGCAAAGTAAAATAATCTTTATATTTTCATTCTATTAGATAAGAACCAAGGATAAAAAATATAAATAACTATTTAACACATTATTAAATTATAACAAATTTCCAAAGAGGGCACCTAGTAAAATGGGAACCGTTGACAAATTTTTTGAGGTTAGTAGTTCCGGCACGCAGACACAATAAAAAATGATGTAGAATTTAGAAAAGAAAGTTATTTGAATACATAGAACAAAAGTAGTTGAAAATTCAGTTATATGTATCACTGTTCACATACCATTGTCATTTTCATTTTTTAAATATTCAATCTAAATTTACTTTTAACAGTAGCTTACTTAGATATAGGAGTATGCAGATATTTCTCTAGGAACAAAAAGGTATTTTACATGTTTTAAAAATCCATTACTCTACCTATGCAGGGTAAATTTTGTAAAATCAGTAGATTTTCTTAAGGGGTTGCAAAATACACCAGATAAAAATATTTTTAAGTCAAAACAATCTGCAAGCACGTGAAAGATTTTTTGCTGGTTTGTATTAAGTTATAGACTGTGGCATATTTTCAGTTTATCTTTTTCACATATCTCTTATTTAGTAATCACAGATCTTGCCATCAATGCTGCAACATGCAGGAACATCACCCAAGGTGCGACATTGCAGCAGTTGAATTTGTATTCCACTCTGGAACAACCTGACAGGGTCCTACACTCTTCAGTGAAATAGTGTGAATGTAAGTCTATAGGGGTGTCTTGGGGTACTAAAATATCCCCACTTCTCACTTCTGCTGCCAGCCTGAAATATTCCTGAGACGTAAAATAAATCTATTGGTGAAACTGAAGATTGTGAATCGCTTTTTCCAAATGTTCTGGTAAAGGGGCTTTGACCACGACAAGCTCACAAAAGAGATAAATTCTATCCTGGCTGGTAAAATATTTTGTAAATCATGACCCCTACTGACTGTAGGTCATGAACATGGAGTTCCCCATGTCCACTCCGTTTCTCCTCAGCCCCCAGTGTTAATGACTAATGGAGAAGAAAATGCAACTCAGTTGAGAAAGAAGTGGGGTGTTGAGTCAGAAAAACTAAAGAATTCAGGCTGACCCTTACAGCCATTTGATCTTGGGAAGGGATCTATCTTCCCTAAACGTTAATTTCTTCAATTGAAAAAAGTAGGTAATAGTGCACTTGAGAAGGATGTACACAGAAAATGACATAAAACAAATGAAGCACTTAGAAAAATATCTGCCATGCAAAGAACAAAAAAAAAAAAAAAAAAACAATTAGTTATTTTAAGACCAAGCTCAAGGGGAAAAATGTCTAGAGTCAACACCTTCATCTTCAACCATACTTCCAAGAAAAGCCAAAATTTTCTAGAGGCCCAAGGAAGGGAAAATTTATGAACTAAGTTGGAGGAAAGTGCTTGTAGGAAAAAAAAATTACACTTTTTTTGAGAAGTAAAAATGCAAGAAATTAATTAAGACCAACCCATCTTCAGACTTGAGGAAATCCTAGAAACCTTACCCCACCCAAATCTGGCAAAGGGAAAGACACAGAGGGCTCTGCAAGTGGTGTGGTGTAGCAGCCTGCTTTTCAGGGAGACCTGGTGGGATGGGGCACTATTGCCCATGAAATGGTGATACTATTAGACTCCCGAGCACAAAATAGCCATACCTGATTTGGTAATAGTGCAGCAGAGACATTAATCTTCAGGTGACTTGGATAAGATAAATACTAAACACTCAAGCAATATGCACTATCTCACTTCTTTCCCACTCACTCATCACCCTCTCCATGAAACCAATGTGATGGTACATCAGTGTGGGTGAGAACAGAAGGCTCTTTACCATATGTTCTGGACTGGAAAGGTTCCCTGGAAGAGTCTCATTTAAAGGACATGACATAAGGAGAAATCAATATTATCAGGTTAAATTTTCCATATGCTTAGGAACATATGGGATTTATTTTATTCAGTGTTAAAAATCGTATATACTTGCTAGTATATTATTTACTATTAATATTAATAGCAGGTATTTGTCTTTCAGCTCCTTTCTGTCTTTGTTTCCCTGATTATTCAGCTTATATTTTAGAGTGCATCTTAATCAATTCCTAGCAAATAGTCTCTTCTCCTTTTCAGCTCTGTCCTTGGATTACAGTAGCTGGCAAAAATCCTGATCTTGGATGAATCCAAGTATTTGCCTTCTCCAGACTTGAACTCGTGCAGCTGAGCATTACAGGAGAAAATAATGCAATTGAGTAGTTTAGTTTTATTATAACTTTATAATTGGCAAACTCAAATGGGCACTCAATACTGCCATGCCTTCCGATGCATCCTAACCCTCAATCCTCAAACCTCTCTACCACCCAGCATCTCCTCACATTCAGCTACTGACCTTGCCTCAAAAAAAATACTGAAAAAATAGAACTCAGCAGAAAGTAATTTCCTCATTCCCCCATTTATAAACCTCCAAATTAACTGGAAGTATATCTCCTATCAAAAACCAGTCCTTGTACCTTCTCAAAGACCAACGACCCAGTTATGTTTTACTTCCTCTTCAGTTATCAAACTCTTCCTCTCTTGGCTCCTTCTCCAGCAGCCTGAAACTAGTGCAACTGTGTCCCATCTTTAAAAACAAAACAAAACAGAAGCCTTCCTTATCCCTTTTCTCCCTCTAACTGCCTCCTCTGTTTTCCTGATCATCTTCCTTGGCTAATTTCTTTAAATTTTATTCTACACACACTCATCCACTTAGAAATTTCCCACTCATTCTTCCACTGAAATCAATAAATTTTCAAGCTGCCAACAGAACACTTTCAAGTCTTTATTGTGCTCCATCTCTCAGCCGCATCTAACCTCATCAATCATTTTCTTATTCTGTAAGTAAGCTCTTTTTCTTGACATGAATTATACCACACCCTTGGTATTCTGTCTGCCAATCCAGCTGTTCTAACTCAGTTTCTTTTGCTGGTCCCTCTTACTCCCTCAACCTGAATCTGTTACAGTTTTTTGGGGCTTGGTTAGGCCCTCAACCCAGAAACCTCAATCATTCTTGAGTACATTTTCTTCCTCCCTTCTTAAGCCACACTCTTCATCAAATCTACCCTTAGCTCCACTTAATTCTACCTTCAAAAACATTTTGAATCCACCCATGTCTCCTATGTGTACTGACTAAGCCTATATCATCTCTCATCTGAATATTAAAGTATCTTCCAAATTTTATTACCTGATTCCACTACAGGTACACTGTGTGCCCCAATCCCAATGCATTATTACAAGTAGCCAGGATACTGCTTTATATATAAATGGAACCATGTCATATCCCAGTTTAAAACTTTAATAACATCTCACTGCACTCAGAATAAAACCCATCCTTCTTAACACAGGCTTCTTCGGTACTCTTTGATTAGCCCCTGTCTCCTCTCCTACCCCCTCCCTTGTCTTCACTAACTCTATTTATCCACAACAGTTTCTTTATTCTCCTTGAAAATGCTCCATTCTTTGCTTTAGTCCTTTGTACAAGCCTTTCTATCTTCCTTCAATGCTCCAGCCCTCACCCAGCTCTTTCTCATGCTTCAGACCTCACTATACATACTTCTTCTCAAGAGTGATCACCTAAACCCCCAACTAAAGTTGCCCTGCTTATCCATCAAAATGTTCTCTCAGAGCATCCTATTTTTTCTTTTTATCATTTATCATATTTAATGAATATGTATGTAATTACTTTTTCCTATTCAGTGTCAAACTTGTCCTATAATACGACTCATGAGACCAGGGCTGGTATTTGCTGCGTGCGGAATGCCCTGAATGCTTGGTACTTATATCATGGTGTTGGACACAGAGTAGGTGTGCAGTAGGTGTGTCTGGAATACATTAGTAATTGAACATGTCTGATGGGTGAGCAATGTGGACTAAAGACATAAAATTAAGCAGAACTAGGGTAAGAGGAAAACACAATTTTGGTTTATCAGCACAAAGCACTAAAAAAGATTTCAACACTAAAATGAGTTATTATTTTTAAGAAAAACACAATCTGTAAAATAATCATACAGAGAAAACTTGAGCAAAAGAATAAAGGTAAATATAGAAGACTGGCTGTAAAAAATAAATGAGACACTATAAACAAATTGACATCAGCGCTTTTTTGTGAGTAAAAAATATGGAGTGCTCTCTTCCATAGACAGAAACACAGAGGTAGATCTAAATGTAGTTTTGAACACACTTGAACCTTTTGCAAGACAGGTTCCAAATATGCAACTTAAGATAGAGCTTTACAACACTTCTGTTAAGCAACTAATTTATAATATGGTTTTTCTTAATAATTTTGACATTTAGCTATCACAGGAAAAAAAGAATTTGTAGCAAATGTGTCATGGTACATTATTTTTGTTTTATAACCATTTATACCAAGTTATGAAAATGAGTAAAACTTCAATTTTGAATGAGTAAAACATGAACAAATATCTTAGAAAAGTATAAGTAAAATGCAAGGTAATATATGAAAATATTTCAACCTCATTTTAATGAAAATATATACACTGAACTAGCAGGGTAATTCTTATTTAGTAAATTAGTAAATTTATTTTTAAAATTTGTTAGTCTCAATGTTGTTTGCTTAGTATATTATAAAAGAAAACTTTTAAGTTTTATTTCTACCATTAATATTGGTTTAACATTTTAGAAGAAAAATTGATAATATGCTTCCAGAAAGGTACATGAAGACACAATCAAAACATAATGAGAAAATCTACAATTTAAAGATCATTATAATGTTTTTTTAACAAAAGTTAAAAGACATTCTAGGTGCTCACAAGAAAGGAAAAAATTCAATATATTAAAGTACATCTATGCTATTTTTTTCCTCACTCAAGGACATTTTTTTCATTGCTTTTAGAGAGAGAGAAACATCTATGTGAGAAAGAAACTCAATTAGTTGCCTTTTTTTTATGCACCCCTACCTGGAATCGAACATGCAATCTGGGTATGTGCCCTGCCTGGGAATCCAACCTGCGTCCCGTCAGTCTATGGGATGATGTTCCAACAAACTGATCCACCTGACCCATGTTAAACTACGTAATAAAATTATCAAGCAACTATGAAAATATGAGTAACAAGGGGGAAAATCCTCTCAACCTATAAAGTTTGTGTGTGTCAAAACTTGTAATATTGCCAAGTATGTAGTTCTATGCTATTACATGAATGTTCTGAAAAAAGAACATAAAAGAAGAGAAAAAAATAAATTAAAAAAGAAAAATGCTGATGCGAGAGCTAAATCAGTTAGGGAAAAAATGCATCTAAAGCAAGTTTATTGTACTTCTGAACTAGCAGTCTAACCAAGTGGGAGTGTCTGCAAACAATGAGAGACAGTTTGCTGACAGGTGTACCCACATGTATGTGTGCTGAAAGATCAGCGTGCATTTACACACACACCAACAAGCAACTATATCCACACATCAGCTAATGCATTTAATGATTTCACAGACACATTTTAAATAAAGTTATCAAAAACATCATTTTATAGAACCAACTCTATTAGCTAAAAGTGTATCTTGAGCCCTTAACAAACAGTAACAGAAAACCAGGAAATATAAATTTATAAAGTCTCCCATGACATGAGTAAATGCCTGCAGAATGACCAAATAGAGACACGAGTCTTTAAGAATAAAGACTTTTTAGCCCTGACTGGTGTAGCTCAGTGGATTGAGTGCCAGCCTCTGAACCGAAGGGTCGTCAGTTTGATTCCCAGTCAGGGCACATGCCTGGGTTGCAGGCCAGGTCCCCATTGAGGGTACGCAGGAGGCAACTACACATTGATGTTTCTCTCCCTCTCTTTCTCCCTCCTTTTTTCCCTCCCTTCTCCTCTCTAAAAATAAATAAATAAAGTCCCTTTTTAAGAAAAGAATAAAGACTTTTTATTTAGTGCTACATTGTCTGAGTGGTCAGTTAACACAATTCAAAGGCAAAATGATAAGGTTTCAATCTGTGGATGTATATAGAGAAATCAATCAAAACTGATGAATAAAAGTAATTTCTCTGATTCAGAAATGTGAATAGTTTCTTGTTTAATATTTATAAGTACTTGTTTTTTATTAGAGATAACATTCTTAATTATCAAATCCATGAACTCTTGTCTTAAAATTAGTACTTTTCCCTCTATAACAAGCTCATTAATTTTAGCTGTGTAGTTAGGTTTTAAATGAAGTAAATGCTAATTATGTCAAATATAATTCTCATATGGTACTGAGTGATTACAGCAAATTATTCTGAAGTATTAACCTTTTCTACCTACAGCACATCTAAAACTGCACCATGATTTAAGTGAAACATGGGGAAATTTGAGCAAAAACTGCCTACGGTCATTCATTTTAGATTAAGCATGATTCAGCTACCATCTGGATGAAAACAATACTATCTTTTCAGAAGGGAAATTAACTTTGACACACTGTCTCTGTTCCTCTATTATTTTCTGACTTTTCATCTATCTAGAAACTTCCATGCAAGGGAGCAAACCCTCTCTCACAAATGTGAGCCAGCAGTTATCAAATAAAAATCCTGTGTACACATGTTAACATATAACTTCTCATTGGAACACAAGTTATTGAATATGTTGTTGCTACTAATAACCCCTACGGCTTTTGTGTCTGTCATTACCTTCAGGCTATCAGAATTTTATGAGCACAAACCAATAATAATGATATTTCCCTTTTGCTTTTTATCCACACCTCATTGCCTTACATTGATTTGCATAAGCAATTTCCACTCTGATAATTGGAGCCAAACATCTTGTTGTAGGTTACCTTATGGAAAAGAGCAGTTAAATACTAATCAAGAGAAATCTTTCTTTATTCAACCATATTTTAGATGATATTGAATTACCTCCGCTGGTTGAGCAGGAAGGTGACTCATTTTCTGACATGGATTTCAGGACTTGAGTTTCTATCAAGCTTAATAATGATCAGTTCCCTGGTGTTGAGTCAGAACAACACAAATAATGGTACTGCAAGGCTCAAGTCATTTCAGCAATATTGCTCTATTTGAAAAGAAAAAGCAATAGTACTATGTACTAATTATTTTAATAGCTACTGAGCCTATTAATATATTCTGGGGATTTCATGTAGTTTTATCCTTTTATTTCCAGAAAACCAGGAAAAAATGTAACTAGGAAGATTAAAACAAGTAAAAATGAAACAGAAAGGTCAAAGTCATGTACAAAATTCTATCTAAAAGAGTCACTACACGAATTACTTTAAAAATAAGTCTATAATACTTATGTAGAATGAGGATTTGAGCTCAAGGAACTTAAATTATATAAAAGAAGTAGATCCTGGTTATGGATCATGTGCATAAGCATTGCTCTACATATGGGTGAAATTTTTTTTAATGTATATGCACTTAAAAAATAAGAGCCCTCAGATATGAAAGGTGTAAGAATTGCTGAAAGATGCTTTGGAATGAACAGTTTTTATTGAAGGAGGAATTTAGAGGAAGCATTTATTCATGTGAGCAAGGGAGATTTCAGAGGGATGTGTAAAATAACCAAGAACTTCTAAAGACAGAAAAAATATAAGAAGGGCAAAATTGCAGTATATTTCTACTCTGGGAACCATATAGGAAATGAAAGGCAATAGTCAATAACAACATTGGGCATTCAGTGGAAAAGAGAATAGAAATGAGGTTTCACTGCATGTACTCCACCCCAGTGTCCTGTCAGGAAGCAATCTACTTACACTTGGGACATTATAATAAGAAAATCACGTTCAAATGGTGTATAATTAAACAGATGTGGAGCCCTCACCCTTTCCAAGTGATCTTGCCATTTGTTTTTTCTTTTGTTTTGTTTTGTTTTTCAGGATGACCTGGGAAGGAATTTGGAGATATTTATGCTGCAAATAGGAAGTGATAAATGTAAGAATTACATAATATATGTAAAGGATAACTTGAGCCTGTATACAAGTGGGAGTTAAAGGTTGCTGCTGAGCTGCCTATTGCATTACACACCGACTCTAAGTCCCTACAGCTAATGTATCATGCATTTGCTTTCTTAGTCATCTTTACTCACTGGAATGATTGCTAGGAGAAAATCCTGGACTAGGGAAAACATATAAGCTTACTCTCCAGATGTCCAATGTATAACTAGTCTTAAATTAAAAGCAACATAGGTGAACTGCTGCTTAGATTTTTCTCCCTGAATTTGCTATATTCCATGAGGATACAATCACTTGGAGGCAAGGAAAGTAGAATGAGAAGCCAACAGTTGCAATTATACAAACCAAGTCTTTGAAATTCTTAATTTAAAAAAAAAAAAAAACACAGAATATTTATTCACAATGGTAAGTTCCCCTATTTTTTCTTCTCTGTTTCCTTATTTTAGAACAGTAATAACTTTAGAAATTTAAAAATTTTAGACATATTACTGGTGCTTATTCATCATGACATTACTAAATTGATTCATTCATTTAGAGTAAACTGGGATTATAGACCACAGGCAACTGAAGTGCAGTTAGAAAATAAGTGAATTATGGTCATTGATTGTTTGATTTTTTCAATTTTTCCCATCATAAATTCTTTCAAAACTACTAAACTCAGTTGAAAATATCTGCTCTAGCTACAGAAGTATTGTGTGGTCTTAATAAAAATATCAAGTAAGAGACAAATAAAGGCATTAATATATTTTAAATCTCAACATGTTAATATGACAGCCTACAAAAATAATACAATTTAATCAACAGAACAAAGAAATTGATAGATTAAGTGTATCAGATTGCCTGTTACCAGTCTGTCACCATTTCTGCTGCATTCTACATTCTTGTGCATTAAATAGGCTAAAAGTTTCATTTACTGGAATCTTTTGATAGTTAGGTCCATGCTTAAGTTCTGCATGAAAAGCGCACATAGAAAGAACTATGGAAAGCATGACAAAAGAAGAAGTCATCAAGTAACAGTTGCTCAAGTAACAATGAGCAGGCATGTAGGCTTTGGCAGATACCCAGGTAAGCCACCACTGACCAATGGCTCCCAGCTGTTGCAGAAAAATGATGGATATCAGTTCCCTATGATACTTAAATTTCTTGATTTTCTCAAGTGTAGCAGCGGTTTTCTTGACTTTGATTTCTCTAATCCTCCCAAGTGTTTTTTTTTTCTTTATTTTTATTGTTGTTCAAGTTCAGTTGTCTCCATTTTCCCCTTACCACTCCCCCCTAGTCATCCCCACTTCCCATACTTGATCTTACTACCCCCCTTTGGTTTTGTCCATGTGTCCTTTACACACGTTCCTTGACACCTTTCTGCTTGATATACCTAGAATGGTTTTTGATTGGTTTACTGTGTTACACAGCCAGAAGTGGTATATTCCAGGAAACAGACCTTCAAAAATGGAAGTCTACAATTGTTTACCTGTCTCGATTAGATTTAAATGAGACAATAGCATTGATAATGGGTAATAAAATCCTAGCACTCTTTGGTTTTCAAGGCCACGACAGGTTATTAAATTATTATTTATAGTTGTCTAATTTGAAGAATAGGCTTTGGGAAAACAAATCGGTGTTTCCATGGAACATTACAGGAGAGTGGAGAATTATAAAATCTGTAACAAGAAAGGTTATTTCTGACTAGACTGGAGAGATTACCAAAAGAAAACTATAATCTCAGTGCTTTAAATTCTCAGCTGAAGGTATCATTAGGAAATCAGAAATTTTTTCTTGTATTGTCTCTTGTATCTCATTGAGCCTTAGAATCAATACAAATAAAAAGTGAGCTAAGGTGTGAAATTCTAAGTAGTAAAATCACAACTCCAATACATGTCATGGCTTTATTTTTTAGAGCATTGATTCAGAAATTATGGGACACTGAGAATTGTAATGGGGACATTTAAAGTCTAAATTCCACTGAGTTTCCCTTAGTTTCTCTTCCTGTCTCTGAAAAAGTCAGTGACCCCTCGCTTAAAGGCCCTGCAATGACACTCATCAAGGGGAGACCAGTTCTCCTCCGGCACCACCTCCAACCACTGCAATGCAGTCAGACCCACAACTACAGTCAATTTCAGCAGATTTCAGGAACACAAAGAGAAATTCTGACTTTAGTAAAGACAATATATTGTATGTACTGAAAATCATCATGAAACATCAAAAAGTAAATCCTTAGAAAATGTCATAGAAAATAACCATCAGGGGTGTCCAACCTTTTGGCATCTCTGGGTCACACTGGAAGAAGAAGAGTTGTCTTGGGCCACACATTAAATACACAAAACTAATTAAAACTGATGAGCAAAATAGAGGATTTAAGTAAATTTACAATTTTGTGTTGGGCTGTATTTTTAGCCATCCTGGGCTGCACACCACCCACAGTCGGTGGGATGGGCACCCCGATTGTAAAGTATCCAGAGCAAAGTATGAAAGTGTAACAAAATAAGAATGCTAACTAAAAAGCAAAGTAAATATAAATTGTTTCTTACAACTGGCAAAAGAAACATATTACCAGCAAAAACTCCCGGTTACAACAAATACTGGTTTAGTTGGACTAGTTTGAATGCTATAGATGACCCTTGAACAATGTGATGGTTAGGGGCACCAACTCCCTTGCAATCAAACTCTATGTATAACTTCTGACTCCCCAAAACTTCGTCATCCCTCAGGAACTGTGGGGGTGGTTCCAGGACCCCCATGAATACCAAACTATACAGATGCAGTCCCCTATATATGGTACACGAGTAGATCAATGTGTGCAGCCAACCCTACGAATCTGGGACTACTGATCATGGATCAAAAACAGCACAGGTATTTATTTATTTTTAATCTGAATATAAACAGATGTCCACAGTTCAAACCCATGTTGTTCAAGGGTAAGCCATATATACATTGAATGCCATACAGCCTTAATATTCAATGATCAACTGAAGATTCAAGAACAAGGAGTTATCCTCTTTTGCACATTAGGGTCACAAACTTTCTCATCAAATTAAAACAGCTTTCAAAAATTAAAGTATCAAACCCAAATTATCTAACTAATAAAATGCATTAAACAAACCTTAGATTCAGAGAGTCTAAAAGGTGAAAAAAATCTTAGGAAGTATTTAATCCAACTATTGCATTTTATAATTATAAAGTAAGAGGTCAAGAAAGGTTTGAAGAAAATCTGCCATTAATTAGAAATAGAAATTAGAATTACTTCCCCCCGCTCATTCCATGGCCTCATGCTTCCAAAAATATGCTTGCTATTATTTTGTGAAATGGATTCTTTAATTAGTAGAAATGAACAGTTTGCAAAAATGTAAACATGTCTATGTTTTTAAAAAAACATTATTTACAAGTGGCATATGAAATCAAAGGTTCAAGCTTAGTAGGCTCTAAGCTTTACTTTCAATTTATACATCAAACTGAAAGCTAACATATTGATGGTATCTGGGATAAAACTTCTATGTACATATATAATATATTTAAAACAATGTTTTGATAGCCCTGGCCAGTGTGGCTCAGTTGGGTGGAGCATCATCCTGTGCACCAAAAGGATGCAGGTTCGATCCCCAGTGAGGGCACATACCTAGGTTGCGTGTTTGATTCCCAGTCAGGGCCTGTATGGGAGGCACCTGATAGATGTGTCTGTTTCACATCTATGTCTTCCCCCCCTCCTGCCCCACCATAAAATCAATAAACACACCCTCAGATGAGGATTTAAATAAGTTAAATTAAATATAAAAATGTTTTAAGGCTGTTTATTTTTTATTATTTATTTAATCTTTACTGTATTTTTTCCATTACCATTTAGTCCCCTTACATCAACCTCCAGCAATCACCACACTGTTGTCCATGTCCATGAGTCTTTTTTCCTTTTTGCTCAATCCCTCCACCTTCTAGCCTGTCCCCTGCTAGCTGTCATCTGCTCTCCATCTATGAGTTGGTCTCTGTTTTGCTTGTTAGTTCAGTGTGTTCATTAGATTCCACATATGAGTGAAATCATATGGTATTTGTCTTTCTCTGACTGGCTTATTTCACTCAGAATAATGTTCTCCAGGTCCTTCCATACTGTCACAAAGGGTAAAACTTTCTTCCTTTTTTTACATCCCAGTAGTATTCCATTTTGTAAGTGCCCCATAGTTATTTTATCAACTCATCCACTGATGAACACTTGGGCTGCTTCCATATCTTGGTGATTGTAAATAACGTTGCAAAGAACACAGGGGTGCATATAGTCTTTCAAATTAGTGTTTTGGGTTTCCTTGGATATATTTCCAGAAGTGGGACCAATGGGTGAAAAGGCAGGTCCACTTTTAATTTTTTGAGGTACCTCCATACTGCTTTGCACAGTGGCTGCACCAGTCTGCATTCCCACCAACAGCACAAGAGGGTTCACCTTTCTCCACACCCTCACCAGCACTTGCTGTTGATTCATGATGATAGCCATTCTGACAAATATGAGATGATATTTCACTGGCATTTTAATTTGCATTTCTTTGATGATTAGTGGTTTCAAGAATCTTTCCATGTGTCTATTCGCCATGTGTACATCCTCTTTGACAAGTGTCTATTCAGTCCTTTGCCCATTTTTTAATTGAGTTGTTTGGAGGGTTTTTTTGGTGTTAAGTTTTGTAAGTTCTGTATAAATTTGGGGTATTAACCCCTTATCAGGTGAATTGGCAAGTATATTCTCCCACTCTGTGAATTGTCTTTTTATTTGGTGGATGATTTCCTTTTCTGTGCAAAATCTTTTGTTTGATATAGTCCCATTTGTTTATTTTTTTTCTTTTGATTCCCTTGCTGGAGAGATATGTCATATAAAGTGTTGCTACGAACAGTGTCTGAGATTTTGCTGCCTGTTTTCTTCTACAATTTTTATGGTTTGGGGTCTAATATTTAAGTCTTTATCCATTTTGAATTTATTCTTGTGTATGGTGTAAGAGAAGGTGGTCTAGTTTCATTTTCTGAACATATCTGTCTAATTTTCCCAACACCACTTATTGAATAAACTATCTTTAGACCATTGTATATGCTTGCTTCCTCTATTGAATATTAATTGATTATAAAGTCATGGGTTTATTTCTGTGTTCTACATTCTCTTCCATTGATCTGTTTTTAATGCCAGTACCATGCTGTCTTAATTACTATGGCCTTATGGTATAGTTTGATATTAGGTAGTGTGATCCCTCCAATTCATTCTTCTTTCTCAGGATTTCTGTTGCTATGCTGGGCATTTTTTGGTTCCATATAAATTTTTGGAATATTTTTTCTAGTTCTTGAAATATGTCATTGGAATCTTCATAGAAATTTTATTGAATCTATAGATTACTTTGGGTAGTATGAACATTTTCATTATGTTAATTTTTCCTATCCATGAACACGGTATGTGTTTCCATTTATTTGTATATTCTTCAATTTCTTTGTTCAGTGTCCTATAATCTCCCAAGTACAGGTTTTTTGCATCCTTGGTTAGGTTTATTCCTAAGCATTTTATTCTTTTTGTAGCAATGGTAAATGGGATTGTTTTCTTTTCCCTTTCTGTTGGTTCATTATTGGCATGTAAAAATGCAACTGATTTCTGGATTTTAATTTTGTACCTTGCTACTTTGCTGGATTCGTTTATCAGTTCTAGTACTTTCTGGGTGGAATCTTTGGCATTCTCTATGTACAGTATCATGTCATCTGCAAATAATGACAGCTTTACTCTTTCCTTTCCAATTTGGATGCCTTTTATTTCTTCTTGTCTGATTGCTGTGGCTAGGACTTCCAGCACTATATTCAATAAGAGAGTTAAAAGCAGATATCCCTGTCTTGTTCTCAATCTTAAGGGGAACTATGCAAGACTTAAGGGGAATTATTCAGGAAGTAAGGGGGATTAGACAAAAATGTATCAAGCTTACCAGGCTAAGGAACGTTATGATTATTCAGTATAAAACTGTTTTCTATTCACTGAGTCAGTAATTAGAAAGTCTAATATGGCTATAGGATCCAACCTTTTCAGAGAGTCTTCAGTCCCTTATTATTGACAAATACATGTGTTTCTAAAAGAGCTTGAGTCAAAAAATATATAAAATTGTATGATAATCCAAATTTTAGAAGAAAACATATTTATTATTGTTCCTATATAAAACATGAGGGCTAATGACCAACTATGAATGAGAAGAAGAAGGAGAAAGAGAAAAAAAGGAGTGAAAGTGAAGTAAGGAGGAGAAGGATGAGAAGGAGGAGCAGATATAAAGGAAAAGAAAAGGAAGGAAAGAGGGTGAGAAGGAACAAAAAAGAACAAGAGAAAATATATAAAAAACATAATGTTTGCAATTTGGGATTGCCCCCACCTGTAAATCTAACCCTGGGTCTGTGTGCAGATATGAACTTCCATTTGTCAACATAGAAATAGCCATGGTTAATGTAAAAACAATTAATAGATTTTCCAGCAGAGGTAAGCACTGACAGTCCAGATTAGCTCTTTCAACAAGACTATAAAACCAAGACTCCCTAGAGCCTGTGGATGGGAAATATATTAATATCAACTCTGTGACCACTCAACACCATGACATAAAGTGTCTGTTCAGGAGGTCATTTCCAAAATGTATCCCATACATCTTCATGCACAAGAGATGATAATTTATCACCTAGACATAGGGAGCTACTGTAAACTAATCCAAACTGCTGATGATACACTAAATCAGTTTGAGTGATGAGTATAAATAAAGCTGCAAGGAAGTACTGAAGGATACAGATCTATCTGATCAATGAGATGTCAGAAGGCAAATGAAATGCAATGTTGACAAGCATAGAGTCCCTCAGTTGAAAATTAACCAAATCAAGTGTCAGAACATAAAGGCACACATTAACACAAGCTTCAAATGAAAGTTTAATATATGGGACACAGAGGGTGAATAGTTTGTTTCAGATAAAATTGAACAGACTGGGTCAGTAGAATTGGATGAATTAAAAATTGATGTATTTTGCATACCATAGAAAGCATGACGGAATAAAGAAAAATGTTGCAAAACAATAATCCTTTCCAAATAATATATCTATAGTTATTCAGTCTGCCAAGCAAATCTATACATGCAGATGAGAAAAAATAATAAAACATGTATATATAAAATTATTTCACATCAACTTGCTACCAGGAAATCACATTAAATGTGTGTTGCCTTTATGAAAGCTTAGGTGTTGTCTGGAACTGTTATGCTACAACTTCAGTGGGAAAAAAAACAAAGGAATGGGGATAAGGAAGGACATGACTGTAGAAAGTTGATATTCATGGAGGGTACTCCTTGGGGAAAAAAGATTTTTCCAACTCTGAGATTGGAATAGAGACTATAGCACCAAACCAACAGGTCCGGTGGAACTCAGGTATTCTGAAGGTGTCCCTGATAGAAAGGGCTGATGAAAGTAAATTACAACCTCTGCTGGAACAAATCTGTAAAAAATATTTTCTAAGAAAATTATTCTTCAAGAGATTTATATTTTTCCTTGTTGTATTAAGTAAATAAAGCTTTGTCATAACATATTTAACTCTTGCTTTGTATTTTACTTTTTAGTTTATTTTCAGTAAAGATAGAATTATACTACTAAAATATGACCTGATCCTATATGTAGTTTATTTAAATTTCAAAATGAAAAGCTTAGTAAGAACAGATAAGATTGATTGCTCTTTCTGTCTTAGCATAATTGTATTTCAGGTGAACATCAATTTGGTTTAAAGGACACTTCTAAGTAGCAAAATGCATCATAAATAATTCATCAATCACAGCTGCTAGGAACATGATTTACTTCAACAGATTCAATGGAATAAAAGTTCTATTTTTCTATATTTGTGTTTGCTTTCTAGAGTTAACCGTCCTTCTTTTCTAAGAATGCACTCTCAGATTCCATACTTCATACTCTAAATATATATGATAAAAATGTTTCCTTTTCTCCTTTATGTAAAATATTGTATTTTCCAACTTAAAAATATTTAAATAGCTTTGGAGCAATTAACAATGCATGCATATCAACAATAAAACAACAATATAAAAGGCACATATCTGAAAAAAGGCATTAAGATTTTTCTTAAATACATATTTTAGTAAGTTTAACATACTTTGTTTTCACTTTATATAAAATTTTAAATGGAAGAAAAAGGAAGTTGACTCAAAAAATATTTTGTAGATTTTTTATAATCTGATAGATTTGAAGCTTACTTCAGTTTTAAAAATGTGTATTAAAGAGATTCTAAATGATACAACACTTTGAGTTTTATCAATTGGTATGGTACCTTACCTTTTTCATTTGTCATAGTGAAAGATACTGCTTACCTCACTCATCCTAAAGTTTTCCATCAAACTCAGCAGTTTTGTATTAGTAATTTTCCAAGCTGCAAAAAAATCTTTAAAATAAATATAAAGACAAGGAAAAGGGTAAGAGAAAATAGGAAGCACGTTACTTACCTGCAAACCCCTCTGAAACACGGAATGGCCCATAAAATTAGCCAGCATTCTAATTAAAGCAGCACCCTGCAGAACAAGAGTATTTTCTTTAAAAAAAGAAAGAATTTCAACCAAATAATGTGTTTTTAAAATTATCCTATATCGATCAAAAATAGTTTGATTCATTCATGCTATTTTATTCTTATAAACAGTTAAGAAATAAAAACATCATAAATACAATATTCTTTTTACAGGTAACAATTACATTCTTTTTTTTTTTTAATCTAAAACCAATGATTTCAAAATTGAAATTTCCTGGACAGACTATCTCAGGGCAATAATAAGCTGTAATTCAGAGTAATAAAAATTTTGTTAAGCACTATATATGACAGTTAATAAAACATGGTTCTTGTACTTACAAATTCATAATCTAGCACAAGAGAATGCCCATGTTAATAATCATATTAAAATATAGCATTTGAGCAACATAGCTACATACTCTAACCCTGGCTTAACCAAGAATAGTTTAGCTACAGAAATGGAGAGTAGGGAGACCCAGTTGCCAGGCTGCTTGGCTTCAAATCCTGGCTCTGTCCTCTTCTGGCCATGTTTACTTAGGAAAAAAAAATTAACATCTCTGTTCCTCACTTTTTTCACTCATAATTATAGGCAATAACAATCTCAATTTAATACAGTTATTCTGAAGCTTAAATGAATTAATAAATGTAAAGCACTTACAACATGGTCTGAAAAATAGTAACCACAATATGAGTGCTAGCTATCAGTATTATATTGAACTAATAATTTTTATTTCCTGTCTATTTCTTTTAGAGGCTGGCTGTAGCCATATATCCATATATAAGTAAAACATGTGATTGATATAAATATTTAAAGTAATGGAGAAAAATACTAATTTAGAAGTCTACCTCACCTTGAGAACAATTATTATAATATTGTGGAAGAATATCAGTGCAAAAGGAGACACATGATCAATATAAAATATTCCAAGTAATGATAGTTAAGCCTGGATGATTACAAATTTGTGTGCAAAATATAAGTAAACTTTCAAAAAGGTATTTCAAGCTGCACAAAATTGTTTTAACTATGGCACAGTGGATTATAAGCAGCAAAAGTTTACATATAAATAATAGCCTGGTTATGGGGGAAATCCTTTTATGACTCATATATTAAATTCATTCTCATTACAAATTCATGCTCTCTAGTAACTCATTTCTTACTAGGTTTTTTTAATTGAATCTCTTGGTGTGATACTGGCTAATAAAATTATACCGGTTTCAGGCGTACAATTCTACAACACATCATCTGTATACTGTATTGTGTGTTCACCACGCCATGTCAAGTCTCTGTCCATCCCCATTTGCCCCTGCCATGGTGTCTTTTCTATAAGAAAATCGTATCAACCACATATGGACTCACCCTGTCTAGAACTGAATTGTGGCAGCCAGTCCAAAATACAAGGAGGAATTTCCATTGTTACTAAAATTGTTTCCTAGAATTATGGAATTTTAATGAAATATAATACTCAGGTTCCATTAATTATCATTAAAGAAATGTTACAAAAAATTCAGTCATCACCAAAATCATTCCAAAAATTAATATTTCATTTATAATTCAACAAATATTAAGCTGGACAAGCCATAGAGTTTTGTACTTCTTATGACATATTTTTCTAGCACACTTTGTACTCTGCTCTTTCTTGTGCTTCTTCCTCTTTAACTTCTGCATATTTGTATAGGTCCCTAGACTATAAGCATTTATGGCTCAATCTAAGAAACGGATTAGAACTCCCTTTAGAACTCATCAGCTTTACTCTTTGAATTTCCTTCACAAGCCCTCCTCCTATACATTTCCCAATCTCACACACCCACCCTGAGGGTGGAAACCTCTCAATTCTGCAGCAAAACTACTCTTTGCCACTTGAGGAGTAAGACTTAGACTCTCAAGCAGTAATCTCAAACTCTCCTTCAGAACAGAATAACCATCTTCAGATGATTTAGGTATTTCCCTCCAGGTAATGATGACTGGGTCTCTTGTCAGGCTATTAAAACTACCAATTTAGCATGGTCTAATGGCAAAAGAGTCCTTTCTAATCATAATGAATGTACCGGTTTTCCTGTCTCAGTTGAGCTGGAGCAGAGTGCTAACAGGAAATAAAACTTAGAAATATAATCAATATGTAAAAGTTATGTATCACCGAACTCCCTATTATTATTATATTGCATAATTAAATTAACTATCTAAAAATATGCTCATGTTGCCCCCTCGAACATCTTAAATTCCCCAGAGTAGCATGCACTCCTATATTTAATTGCCTCTTCTTTCCAAAGCTACATTTCAAAAATCCTTATTTCATAAAACTTCATAGTCAAGTGGCCTCTCCAACTGTCATTATTCAGCCAGCATACACATGGCACCTACTATGTGGGCTTAAAACAAGAATCACACCTCTTACCGGAGGCATAACACATTGCAAATCTTAAAAAAAAAAAGAAAAGAAAAGAAAACACTGAATCCCCTTTCATCAAGTTTTTAAAACATTTTTCACCAAGCAAATATTTACAATATTATAATTTATACTCACTTATGATTCAAAATTCAACTCCCAATCAAACAAATTTGATGTTAGGCAGCCTAAACAGCTTTAAGAGAAATAAACCAACTATTTCTACAAGATTTTATAATTTTGAAACTTCCTCAAAAAAACTATCATTATATTTACTATGCTAAAGTTCAGGGAGATATTAGGATGGAAACTACCTGAGTTTTTTAAGGTTTCATAAAGAACATTCCACAAAAATATAAACCCATATCTCACTTAGCAATTTTCTATTTGGGGTATCTTTTTCATATAAGTTCCTAGGTAAAATTTATTTTAACATTATAATCAGTCTCTAAGAAAGTAAACATCTGCAGAGAAAGGACCGCATCTTCATGGCTTGGAACCCCCATGCCCTGTGCCTGGCTCAGAGATACGGCTCCCTTAAGGGAGTAACTGGGTGAGAGAGAAAGAGAAATTAGTTGCACACATAGCAACTACTTTGTATTCTTGAAGACTACTCAGACAGGATACAGAGTTTATTACTTTATTGGTGTACCTTAGTGATAAGTATTCACTTTTGAAGACAGGGAGATTGCAACTAATTTATTCCTTTAACATATGCGTATTGAATAAAGCAGTGTGCTCAGTATCCTGTATAATATAAATATGTATGCAACAAGTCTGTGTCCTTCAGGACCTCAAAACCTTATGAGTGAGATGAGAAGATACAACATGGTACAAGATGAATTGTAAATAATTAATTAATTAATTAATTACATATTCTACTGTGTTTCAGAAAAAAAAGAAAGCTTATTTTATCTGGAGGGATACATGGCAAAGAGGATCGAAAGACAGTGCATTCATGTTAGACCTTAAAGGATGGGCGGAGGTCCGTAAGCCAAGGTAAACAAGAAGCATTTATTTGCATGGTATGGCAGGAGTGGTCTTTGCAGACTCATGCAGGTGATGAGTGAAAGGTGTAAGTAGACTTGGTCTGTTTGACTCTACTATAAACCCATTGTGAAAAACAATTCCTGGAACATAATAGGTTCTCAAAAAATGCTGAATCACAATAATGTAGGAGAGGCAAGCCCAAGATTATGTGAGATGGAAAAAGTGGAACAAGGTTTGGACTCCAGTGAGAGTAATTATTACTCCTTATTAGGGGTCAAAAATGTGGAAATGTGCAGAAAAATCCTAAGTCCTAGCTAAAATTATTAGTGATATACCTATCATTCATTAAGCAACTACTACATGCCATATTCACATTGTAAGGAAATACTATTATCTTTATTTCTCAGATTAGGCTTAAAAGGTTGTGCAATTTATCCAAATTAACACAGGTAGTAAATTATGGAGCCAGGACTGAAACTCCACTTAGATCTAACTCCAAAATCAGTCATTTTAATGAATCTGTATTACTTTCTTGTGATCCCAAATTAAAAGAGTTACATGGCACCCTCCAGAAACCTTGAGCATAGCAGGAACTTAGAAAGGGAATTCTTAGAGTTACTCAGTTTGGAATCAGTGGGTGTTCCCAGGAGACAATGAGGGGAAACCTAATTCATTGAGACATAGTTGAAATAGCTGACCAACATGTCCAGGACTGACGATGGGACAGAAGACAGAAATTGGCTAGCATAATAGAACATGTTGATAGACTCGGAGGCATAAAGATAGTTTGGAGCAGATTCAGTACAAAGTTGAAAACAGTGACATTTTTATCAGATGCTGAGTGTGGATGTCCTCTGTAGCCTCTCTGTACTTGCTCCCTGAAGGCTGTTTTCCTCAGTTCACTCCCACCTGGTGACTGAGCATGAGCATGCAACTGAGGTGGGCACCTCCCAGTGAGACAGGGTACTCCTCTAATGGGAAGCTCCGCCTTCAGAACTCCCCATTGGCCTGGATAGATGTTTCTTGCAATTGGACTGCTGTGTGAAATCCTTTCAGTTCAATGCTTCTTCTTTCCCTCTCTTTTTGCATAGGCTATAAACTGCCCTATGGTCTCAAGGCAGCTCTCTCTACCTCCATTGGCTCCTTTCTCACATAAATACCTCACACACCATAGTGACTTCTTCTCAAGAGACCTCAACCAGTAGGGAAGCTTTAGTGTTGAGATCCAAACAGGTGTAAATTATTGGTCTTTTATATTGGTATATTCCAATGTTCCATTGTAAAAGATGTTTGCTTTTATACAGGATATGAGCAGGCAAAAAAATAATGTATCAGCCTTGACTGGTATGGCTCAGTGGGTTGAGCATCATTCTGCAGATCAGAGGGTCACTGTTTCGATTCCCGTTCAGGGCACATCTGGGTTGTGGGCCAGGTACCAAGTGTGCAAGGGGCAATGGATCAAAGTCTCTCCTACACATCAGTGTTTCTCTCCCTCTCTTTCTCCCTCCCTTCCCCTTCTCTAAAAATTAAATAAATAAAATATTTAAAAAAAGAAATAGTGTATCATTACATTCAGTTTACATATGGGAGAGACAGAGGTCAATGGTAAAGTAATTTGTCTAAAGTTACACAGGTATACTAGTTACTGGAAGTTTTTCCTAGACTTATATCCACACATTCAGTGGTTGAGTTATTTGTTAGCAAAGAAACCTATAAGGTAAGACTTTCTCATTATTTTTTTTGTTGTTCAATAACATTTTTCCCCATCCCCCCTTATTACTAAGAGAATTAGTGTATTGATTCTAAATCAAAGTACTTTTAAAGTGTAAAGTTCTAAATAATCTGTCTGCATCAAATCTAGATATGTGTCAAGATTATGCAGTGTTCTAACATGATTTATCAGTGAATCTTAGCTTTTGCTCTGGAGTAAAAGCATACATGAAATCCTCCGTGGTTTCTCAAAAACATGTTTTTTGTTTGTTTCTTTGTTTGTTTTTTGCAATAGTATATAGTTATATTTAGGACCAGAGTAAAAAAAATAAAAATAAAATATCTAATCCTCAATATTTGTCATTCACAAATTGCCAAAAAGAAAGGCAGAGAAAGAGAGAAGAGGAATGGGAAAAAAAAAAGACAGAAAGGGAAAGAAAATTAATTTTAAAAGGGAAGCAGAATTAATGTCCCATTGTCCCAGCCACTCACACTTGGAACCTTGTAGCCCTCTGACTTTTTATTTCCTGAGACCAGGCTTCCATCACTGCACAGCAGAATTAGTCTACAGCCTCCCAGTGACAACCCCAGATGCGATCTCACTTTCTCAAGTACATTCAATGGACAACATCAGACTAATTTTGATCATTATTTCTGAAGAAGCATAGTACCTGTTAAAAGTCCTACCTCTGTCACTTGCTAATGTAAGAGCTTAGTCACATTTGATGAGCTCCCTATGTATCCATGACTAGAATATTACAATAAAAACAACAAGGACTACTCCTAACAGTGATGATGATCATGATAATGGTGATGCTACTCACCTCAAGATTTTTCTGAGGATTCATTTACATCACTCATGTAAAGCACCTGGAACTCTGTTTGGCATATAATACACATCAACAAAAGTATGTAATGATCTTCACCATTACCATCTTTTCCCTGTCAGCTCCCTGCCCATAAACTCTTTTTTTTTAATTTCCTTTGATAGTAAATCAAGGCCATACACAATGAAACTTGCCATTACTTACAGAGAATTTTCTGAGCCTCTAGTTAAGCTGATCTTCTTATGATCCCGTGAGCACACCTTACACCCTCATGTTTTAATCATACTATTTACTTCAACTGCAAGGATATTCCTTTTCAATATTACATTCCAAACCCTATACATTATTCAAAAGCACAGAGAAAGTCCATACTATAATATTAAACTTCCCACAAACATATTAGTCCTAAATACTTTCTGTCCCCTGAGTCATAAATCTTTTAAGTCTAAACTACATATTTTATTAAATTATTTTACCTCAGCCATTAATTGATTCAAATGACTGTTTCTTCTTTCCACAGTTAGATGTGGGCCATTCATTTAGACTTGTTCTTGGCACACCTGTTTGTTGCCAGTGCCATAATTCTTTCATTGCCAAAGATAGATGGTCCTAGCTATGAAAGGTATCCACCAACTACTTGCTGGTTTCAAATCAGCAATCCAGACCATGAGCTCATAGCCAATACACAGGTACTCAATTTTCCCAATAATGAAATTCAGCATATATGCTAAACTGGGGCCTTCTGTTTTTTAGTACTCCCACACAATAGTATTCAAACAAGGTAATCTATATGAAAATCAATAGGAAACCAAAAAAAGAAGACTATGGAGGCAAAGATAAAAAAACGGAGTTTTCAACAATGTCAAGAATAGCACTTACATGAAAGTATTCAATTAATGAAATTTAAAACAGAATAATAGTGTAAACTCAAATGAATAATCATGCTAAAAATATGAGAGCAGAAATTAACAAAATAGAAAATAAAGAAATAGTTGAGAAGATGAAAAATAAAATATATCAATATATGTGAAAAAATTGCTATGACTTAGCATTGATTCAAAATGCTAGAAAAAGCTGTTATTATAAAAATGTGAAATAGTTCATAATTAATAATATAAAATCTTCAAAAGTTTCTGCTAGAAACAGTCTTCATCTTAAAGTTGATATGAATTGACAAATACTTAACAATTGCAATTTTAAAACAGAGCAAGACAGGGAGAATCACCACACCCAATATCAAACCCAAAATGCCACAGTGGTTAGACCTTAGCCAGGGCTACATGTGTCAACCAGGCACCGGACTTGGGACTGCAAGGGCACAGAAGCTGACATTGGAGACAGCTGACAGGGACAGTGTGACAAAAGAGTGGGACCAGGGCAGGCTGTTCAGTAATGAACACTGAGAAGACTGATTACCTGAACAAAAATAAAACTACATTTCACATCACAACATAAAGGAGCAGCAAAAACATCCAAATATATCAAAGAACATAATACAAAATTAAAAACTTTAAAAATATTAGGAAAACCTGTCAAAGCATATCTTTAAGAATTAAGGGTAAAGAATGATACTTAAAAAGCATGAAGCATAAAAGAAAATGAACAAAGAGACGATGAATGAGTTAAAAATATCTCATCATAAATTAAAAGTTAAATTATAGTCCTATTAGCAACCAAAGATTTGTATCCAGAATGCAAAAAAAGCTCTCACTTATCAATAATTAAATAAATAAGCAAACAATTGTTGAAAAAGACCCCATAGGAAAATGTGCAAGGGATTCATACAAAAAAAATCAAAAAGAAATCAAAATGTCAACAAATATACAAAAAATACTTTATCTCACTAATAAACAGAGAAATGCAAATTTAAAGAGTAAGACAGCATTTCACAGCCATAAGCTTACCAAAAAATGTAAGAATTTAATAATACCACTATAGATAAGAATGTGAGGAAACAAGATCTTTCAAACATTCTAGTGGGGGTGTATATACATAGGAATAAATTCCTTAGGGAGGGAAACTATACACTAAGGTAAATTCAAATATTGAATTATTCATGAAATGAACAAATAATTATTGAGTGTGTGCTGTGTGAGACACTGTTACAGGGACTGAAAATGATGCAAAGAACAAATCCAATAAACTTTGTGGAGTTTACTTTCTGGAAGAAGAAGCAGTTAATAAACAAAAAAATCTGTTTCATATAATTGTGCCAAGTACTGATTATTGCTATGAAGAAAACAAAGCAGGGTAAGGAAATAGAGAGTGCTGAGGGAGATGGGCTCTCAATGTTATTAAGGTAATCAGAAAAGATTTCTCTAACAAATGACATTTAAGCGGAGACATGAACTAAAAGAAGCAAGTCTTGTTGATAACTGGGGAAGAGCACTCCCGGCAGAGAGTAAACACAGATAAAGTTATGTCTGCTTAGTGGTTGTCTTTGAAAAGACAGGGAGAGGCATAAAAATTAAAAAAGTATAATATTTGTTAAATTTGAGTCTTCATAATAATAACAAAAAGGATAATATTTATTAAATTTGGATTTTTAGTATATGCATACCTGTCAATATTTGCTATATGTTTGAAAATTTCTTGAGATTTTTATTTAAACATAGAGATCTTAGGGAAAATTGCTCACCTAAAACACCTTATAATTGATCTCATTAAATGGTCTCCCATGCTTTATATAAACTTTGTTTTCCTTTTACCTTAATCTCAGTGGTGGAAAATCCTTTATTCTCTTATTCAAAGATCTTTCTATTGATCTTCTAGGAATATTTTGGTGCTATCATTTTTTAAAAATTTTAAATGAATGTATCTATTGGGTTTGCTATAAAGGTAATTTAGTTTTTTTTTTCCATATGATAGCTCTATTAGTGCTTAGCTGTCTTTAACTTCATTCAAAACAATTTTGTTAGACTGTATTGTGACAGCTGTCATATCAGTGTGCATTTAAACATCAAAATTGGTGATTTTTTGTGCAGCCATTTTAACATTGAACATGGATGAAGATACATAACGTTTTTGGTGTATTATGTATTATTATTTCAAGAAAGGTAAAAACACAATGGAAATGTAAAAAAAGATTGTGCAGTGTATGGAGATGGTACTATGACTGATCGAATGTGTCAAAAGTGGTTTGCAAAGTTTCTTGGTATTATTGACATTTTGGCCAAATAATTCTTTGTTGTGGGGCTATTTTAAGCATTGGAAGATATTTAGCAGCACCCTGGCCTCTATCCACTAGAAATCCATGTGGGAGATAGCCCACATACTCAAAATATCCAAATCGATAAAGTTATTGGTGAAAATGAAAAAATGTATCTTTTACTTTACGGAAAAGACTAAATGGACTTTTTGGTCAACCCAAAACAATAAAGAGAAAAATAAAAGAAGTTGAATCAGGCAGAAATTTGGAGTAACTCTTTTAACAATTAAGAACATGTGAATAATTTTCTTTTAAAAATCAAACTATTTATATGCATATTATTTCAATTAAATTTTTAAGGTATTAGCAAAGCAATGGTTTAAGAATAATTGTTATATATGTACACATATTTTACTTCTAAACAAGATGGAATTGTGAAATGCCCTAAACCAATAACAATGTTGAATGAGTAAAACTAATTTAATATTATTTTGAGAATTCAAGAAACATCATTTATTTGTAAAAATATATACAATAATCTAAATATTCTTTCATCCCAAATTCATTTTAGAACTTGAGAACAAGAGGCTATAAAATAATTGCACAAAGATGTCAATACCATTTGTGATTTTTGAATATCAGCAAACAAGTGGTATACTTGTCACTTATTGCAAAAGAGTTGTTCCTTGTCTGTGACAGTTTAATTCCCACCATGAAATTTATCTTATTTAGAAAAATACAACATGAATTAATGTTAGTGAATAAGGTATGTCAAACATGTTGCATAAACAAGACTTTAAAAAATCACATATAATATTATGCTAACTAATGTCAAAGTAAATACTTAAAATGATTACAGATGAGGTTTAGATATGTTTTGAACAAAAAATACTTCCCCCGTGTGTGTCTAATATAAAAGATGACATAACGTTTCTTAAAGAAATGTTGCTGGATTTAGTTGAATGCTAGCAACTTAAGAAAATATAATTGCCCTGGATGGTGTGGCTCAGTGGACTGAATGCCAGCCTGAGAACCAAAGGGTCACGGGTGCAATACCCAGTCAGGGCACATGCCTGGGTTGTGGGCCAGGTCCCCAGTAGGGGGCACTCGAGAGGCAACCACACATTAATGTTCCTTTCCCCCAGTTCCTCCCTCCCTTCCACTCTGTCTAAATATAAACAAATAAGATCATTTAAAAAAGAAAATATAATTTACTATGCAAACAACGATTACCTTAATGTAATAAAAATTTAGCATCAATTGAATATTTTTTTCTGAAAATAGAGTATAACACTGACCTCTAATAAATTAAGTTATGCATTTTCTACATGATATAAACATTCACTTTTCTACTTTGTAATTAAAATGTCAAATATTCAAACATTTGAGAGTTATATACAAAGTAATTTATAAGCACAAAATTTAATTTCATGGTTAAATTCATTCTTCTTTCCAATTTTCCTTTCCTAAATTTTATTTTTATTATATATAGATGTATATAATTTTGAAGATGTACAAAATAGATACTGCAAATATAGAAAAAGAAGAAGAAGAAATTGAATGGGCATGTGACTCTCACAAGAACAGCGTTTTCTTGAATCTAGCTCTTCCTTATAATCCCCCTCCCCGATTCTGTCCTGTATGACCTTTCAGGTGACCCTGGGAAGAGCCGTGCATCCAGTCTCCCTGCACTTCCCATTACCCATGCCTTTGCACAGCCTCCTCATGCCTCAAATTCCCCTACTGTTCCAAATAAATCTTAACACTAAAATGGCTTAAGTCTTTAGTCAACTCTAATTTCAGGTTTTTTCTAAGAAATATTTTCTAATTCAAGTCAGAATTAAAACTGCTAGTACAGTTCTCCTACAGCACTTGTTTTTATACCTACTTTGACCTAGAGCACAACCTTCGTTTGAAAATTTACGTATAACAAATACCTTCTATACCACTAACAGTTAGAAGTAGGACCATGTCTTGTAAAACCCAGCCTCTTCCTGTATGACTATATACTCAATACATAACTATTAAACCAGATAACAAGTGTGAAATGTATTAATATGTAAAATATTAACAAAAATGATAGTAGAAAAGAAAACAGTGAATAAGTATAACAGCAACAATATTCGGGACAAAGGCTAACTCTTGGTAAACACTTCTCTTGTTTTCTAAGACAGAGCCATGTAGGGATACCAGAAAGAAAATGCTGATTTTATTATTTATCTAGATTGACTCTTCTCTCTTGTGATACCCAAAGTCATTATTCCCTTTTATAGATGTTTCCCTAATGTTTCCAATATTTCTTGATGCTTTTCCTTAAATAATCCATCCATTTAACCACTGAATTATGATCTTTTCCGCATTTATATTAAAATCATAAATACATGCCTCCAAAACTCAGATATCCGGTGCAGACACCTTGCTGACTGCGTCCTCAGGCTGGAGCACTGCCAACGCAGCAGCACCAAGAGTGGCACCTGGAGGAGGAGGCACCATGGGAGGGACGGGCCCTCTGTGCAATCTTTACTTACCCAGGGAATATCTGGTTTGCAAGCTATGAAGAACTGATTTTATAGTGATGGGAAAATGTCTCTGCATATTTATGTTAAAAGAATATTTTTGAGCCTTGGCCAGCATGGCTCAGTTGGCTGAGCATCGTCCCACAAAGCCAAAGGTTGCTGGTTGGATTCCCAGTCAGGGCACAGGCCTGCTTGAGGGCCAGTTTCCCAGTTGGGGGCATGCGAGAGGCAACCAATTGATGTTTCTCTCCCTCACTGATGTTTCTCTCCCTCTCTTTCACCCTCCTTTCCCCTCTCTTTAAAATAAATGAATAAAATCTTCTTAAAAATAATGTTTTTAAACTATTACATGTCATCAACAGAACAATGAGAAAGTACAGTCATCTCAGCAAAATAAAATATAATTTACAAGATTAATAACCAAGACAAAGGAAGCTGGAGTCTTCAGGTAATATTTCTAAATCTCCTACTAATAGCTAACAAAACGTAAGCAATCACTATTGCCTGAGTTGCTAATAAAGAACATTTTAACAATGTTATCTTTAAAAAGTAAAAAGAAATCAATCCAGCAAAAGTTCAGCAACAGAAAGCACAGCCTTTGCTCCTGCGAATCTGAGCAACTAGAGGCACAGGTCAGGTGGGTGTAATATTGGGGATAAAATATAATACAGGAAAAATCATCTATTGAACATCATTTGCAATAACTATGCATTGAACAAAATAGTTATAGGTAAAAGTGTCAGAGGGACATTAGAGGAAATCTAGAGATAGGATAAAAAGCCCTAAAAAGTAAGGTTAAATATGTTTTCCTGGAAAAATGCCCAGCCAAACACTTCATAACACTTTTCAAATATAGGAAAATTCACATAAAGCCTCTGTAGCCAGTTGATTTTTATCTCCACTGGGAGTTAAACAGCAACCACACACACACACAACACACTGATGACTAAAACAGAGGCCTGAAAGAAGTATTTCTTAGCCATGAAAGACTTACTATTTGGCATTAATCATCACTGGAATGTGTAAATTGACCTTCAAAATGTAGTTCAAATAAACTATATTTTCTTTCTGTATTAAGAGTTAGAATATTAATCCTCCAGAAAGTAGAATATTCTCTAGTAAGACCTACCATCATCAAACAAATGTGTATGGACGCCTGTCCAGCCTCTCTCCAACCTGGCACTTTCTTCAATATTTTCATTTACTCATCCATCTAACTCAGCCTGCCACTAATGTGCTTGCTGCTCCAAAATCCCGCTCAACCATAGCTCATTGTTATTCTTTTTTAGGAAGAAGACGGTAGCCTAATAATTACCAACTACACACACACGCGCGTCTGCATAAGAAACAGAAGTCTAGAGTAGTGTCTTTAGGTTCTATACAATTATATATAGTAAAGGCAAACGAATACAAGCCTAAAGTTCGATAATCTCAAATTATACTGGACAGAATCTTTTTATTTTAGAATTCATCAGGCTAACATTTAAATATTTCATTATACTATATACCATTATTTAGATTTGAGAGTTGATATTTTTAGAAAGGAGTAACAATTGTAATTGAAAAAGAAAGAAATATTTTTAAAAAACTGTGTTTTGATCTAACCTTTAGGAAATAATAAAACAATTGGGTTCTAAAATAAGGATACAATATTTTTTATTTAAAATACCCATGTTTAAAGAACAAAGTTATTTTATTTTAAAAAGGGATTGCAGCTTTTCAAGACTATTCTAAGGCATGTATAAAGTCAAGTGACTTTTTTCTGGATGACTTTAAAATGAAGTAAATTTGGGGCACAGTTCTTTTCACAGGGTATTTCATGTAAACATCAACACCTTGTTCTAATTCATTTCATTGTAGGTGATATAAATGCATTTTGGGAAACAGGTATTAAAAGATGCCTTCATGGAAAATTAAGGATTCAAGTCAAGAAGACTTGAGACTTGGAGGTCAGTTCGCTGGACTTTTAGCTGTAATTTCCATGTGAACTAAGTCACTAAACATGACCATAAATAACCATGTCCTTTATATGGGCTCATGGTTGTCTTTTTTTTGTGAAACCCAGTGCACACTAGCTGCTTACTCATCCAGACAAAATGTTGCCAGGCCTTCTCTCACAGCAGAAGTTTTATTTAGCAGTTGTACCGAATCTCTCATACGTTCTGACACCACTGACAAGGACAAAAGCATAGTACATTTTTTTCATTAAGCATCCATAAGAGAAACTCTTCAAGGATGGGCTCACACAAGAGGTTGATGAGCTTATTTACACAGATGGACCATCACGGAATTCAAGAACAATATTAAATAAAGTCACAGTTCCAAACTCCACTGGGCTATAAAACTGAATTTGCCATCCAACTAGGTCCATAATAAATAAAATGTGTTATCAATAAACACCAGCATAACTAATCTTTCAATCATTGCAATTAATGTACAACAAAAATGAATCAGTTGAAATCTCCATGTTGTTTTGTCACTCAGGTATATGAAGAAAAGCAAAGAAGAAAAACATCTTATGATGTTTGACACTTTTTTAATCTTCATTGTCGAATTCACTCATACATGATATGACTGATTTTCTGGGAGCTAAGAAAATTATTTTACTGTCCCAATATTTGAAGGATAAGCGAAATAATTGCTTGAGGAAGGCTTTCCCTGTCTCCCTTTCTCTTATTCTGGCTTCAGGGGGACTTTACAAAGATAATGAAATGCCCAGATTAAAGTTTCATTAAACTTCCTTCAGATGTTCTCAAGAAAATAAATTAGCCTCTTCAGGTACTTCATTGAGAAGTGGATTCTTTCTTTCTGTGTTTCTTCTTTAGAAATGCAGAAGTTACAATTTCATTTTGGATGCTTGTGGGTGGCAGAGTGTAATGGGGAGCAGGTTCAAATCTAAGACTTGATAACACCTGCACACCAGTCAATAAGGTAAGTGTTCACCACCATCCCCTCTTGTAAAACAGAAGGGCAACATTCACCTACAGCTTTTGATTTTTGTTTTCAGTGTGGCAAAACACTGACATATTCTGTACCTAGAGAATTTCAAAGCTCAAAAACATATCATTCAAAAGAAGAATATTTTACCCTTTGCAATAGCATGGATGGAACTGGAAAATATTATGCTAAGTGAAAGAAACCAGTCAGAGAAAGACAAATACCATGTGATTTCACTCATATGTGGAATCTAATGAACAAACTAAACTAACAAGCAAAACAGAGACAGACCCATAGGTGGAGAGCAGGACGACAGCTCTGATGTGGGGTTAGTGGGTGGAGGGATCCAGCAAAAAGGAAAAAGGACTCATGGACATGGATTCCAGTGTAGTGATTACAGGGGAGAAGGAGGTATTAGGGGGTTAAATGGTAATGAAAAAATACAATATTTTTAAATATTAAAAAAAAGAACATACAATGCAGGTGGTAACCAAAGCAGCAAGCCATTTATCATGAAATAATCTCATCTGATGCAGTGGATCATAAGCACATAGAGCCAGTCTATTTTTACAGGCAGAGAAGCAAACAGAATCTTGCCAGAGTTTACCCAGCAAGCCCATAGAATAAATTCATTGCTTAATTTTTTATTTAAGGTATATTTTTGTGTAATGCCATTAAGGCAAATCAATAAAATCAGAAATTTTGGTGCCTGAGTGAGGATGAAGAAAATAGTTTTAACAGAACATATTGCAGTATTCCACAGCTCATACTTTAAAAAACACTATTTTTGTAGGATTAAATTTTCCCAGGCACATACATAAAAAATGTACAATGCCCTTTCTCCTAGTAATCTAAAAAAGAACAATTTAACACCTTCTAAGCAAATTATCTACATCATAGGTCGTGTTATTCCTTTTCAAACTTTAGCTTCTTGTGCAAGGCATCAAATTTCTACCTCTAGCTTTCCTCCATTCTTTTTATAATCAATCAAAAAACAAACAACAAAATTAAAAAGCATTGATTGCTGCCACTGCCAGAAGCCTAGGAGAAATAAACCACCCTAATACCTAGTGATGTTGCCTTCATTTTATTTATTTTTTAAACATTTTATTTATTTATCTTTAGAGGGGAAGGGAAGGAGAGAGGAAGGGAAACATCAATGTATGGTTGCCTCTTGTGCGTCCCCTGCCGGGAACTGGCCCGCAACCCAGGCATGTGCCCTGACTGGGAATTGAACCGTGATCCCTTGGTTCACAAGCCCGTGCTCAATCCACTGAGCTACACCAGCCAGGGCGGATCATTTTAGAAACAATTAAAGGTCAACTTGAGTTTCTTATGGTTTAACATAGAGGAAATGCAAAAGGGAAAAAGCAAATGACTCATATCTTTATATCTGGAAGAAAAGTAAAAGGGCTCTACTTCAATCATAGCAAATCTCTCCCAAACTCGACCAGTAACATCATGGTTTCAGGTGGCAACAAGGTCACTAATGAGACATTGAAATGAACCGATAAAAAACATTTGGTGCCAAGCTATAAAAATGTTTTCTCAAGCAGAAGTGGAAAACAGTAAGAGACTTAGCTCTTAGAGTATACAAGAGTGGGATTACGGTTCTGACACAGGCACCGAGGCACGCTGAAAGGCAGCTGTGTTCTTTTCCTGATCTCTATCTCAGGGTGAGGGGGATGTGCAGAACGTTCCTAGCTTCTCCCAGGTTTGTCTAAGGAATCGTGGGATGCCCGGATGAGGAACTACCCCTTAATGCTTAAGGAAAGTAATTCAGAACAAGCCAAAAAACTTTCACTCTGTATTACTTTTCAGAAAAAAGTTTGAATACTTCAATCGAAAGAATACTTGAAAAGGTCACATAGGCATTTAATAAAGCATTACTTTGCTTAATATTTAGTAAAGAGCCATATTTACTTCTCTTTTTCATGCTAGAGGTTTCAAATAGAAAACAAAAAATGTCTCAAAAGTCACAGCTGGTAGGAATCTGAAACAGCTAGAAATTAAATTTGTATAACTACCTTAAAGGGTTCAGAAGGTGAGATTAATCACTGGTAAAAGTCATTCAAACTGCAAGTATTTACTTTGTGCTCAACATCTATAAGGTTCTGAACTAGGATAATGCTAAAGCTTTGATTCAGCAAACCAGAGGAGGACTAACTACACAAATACATACAAATAACTACAAAACATAACAGCCTTATTAGAAAAAAAATTAGTGTCTCTTCTTGTTTTTTAGGCAGTTTGCTGTCTGAATAGAAATCAAAGGATTACCAGTCTGGTGCAGTTGGCTAAGACACAGATCAAATGGTCAGTGTATGAATCCTCACTCCAATATTTACTAACACTGTAGTAGTGGATCAGTTACTTCATAACTGATAATCCCCATCATAAAATGGGGATGGGACGGGAAATCTATATCATGGGATTATTATAATGATATAATGACAATATATATAAAGAACTTACAAAAAAGTGATTGATATATAGTATTATGGAAGACTTAATTGAGGTTATTATTTCAGACATAAGTACCTTTAAATATGCTAAGTTTCCCCTAACATTGACAACATTCTCATATCAAACTGAAAAAAAATTCTTAGACATTAGATAGCATTTAAAACTCTTGTTTTTACTCTTAGCAAATTGACTACTGAAATAATTTAAACTGTGTCAATTTATTCACAAAGTTCTTGCTGGGATGGATGCCCTTCCACAAGGAAAATGATGTGGCAATGAATGCTTGCACACTCCATCTTAAAATGGTGGGACTAGAACCATTTGGGAAATATGTAAGCAAAACACGGGCATATTCTGCTTGATCATTGCTTCGTTTTGCTTTACAGTATTAGCCAGAGGGCTACATCACAAAAATTCTCTACTTTAGGCCAGATATTTTTATGGCACCGAGATAATTGTATCATAATGTAAAATTATGGCCATAAGGTGGTGAGCCACTGGATTGCACCAGCTGGTTTGCTTCTGGATGTGCTCTGCTCTGCAGAAGCCTACCCACTCTTCTCAGTCACCTAGACCCACATAGTGCCACTCCAGCCCATGCACATCTCTACTTACGGTCTCTGAACATACAGACAGTCTTAGTTTAAAATTTTTCTGAGGATCCTTAGGCTGTTGGCTCAAATGTAGAAGAGGGGAAGCCAGGAAAAGCTAAGAGGGTAATGTAAGAATTAATAGGAGAAGACAAGAAAATAAAAATATCTGGTCAAGGTAAATTCTTCAGGAATCATAAAATAATGACACTGTTTTCCTTAGACAGGCAATGAAATGTATCTAAAAATCATTTCAAAATAGAGATGAAATACATGATCAGATGAAAGAAAAAATATTTATATAAATATATAACCTTCTCTACTGTGAAAGTCAATGCTAATTTGACAATGTGATCAGGCAATGAGAGAACACAATTTGGAGTCTAGTAGGTTCGGTTGAAATCTTGGTTCTGTCCTGGCTGCTGTGGCTCAGTTGGTTGGGTGTCATCTTATAAACCAAAACATTGTGGTTTCAATTCCAGTCAGGAAACATGCCTAGGTCATGGGTTCAGTCTCTGGTGGAGGTGTACCAGAAACAATCGATGTTTCTCTCTTACACTGATGTTTCTCTCCCTTTCTTTCTCCCTCCCTTCACCTCTGTCTAAAATCAATAAGCATGTCCTTGGGTGAGGTTTTAGAAAAAGAAATGTTGGTTCTTTTACTTATAAGCTATATGAGCTAGATGCAAAAAAAAAAAAATGTAACTACTCTAGGCTTCAGCTTGATGTAATATTAAATGGAATGATGTATGGTAAAACTGTGTTAACATACTGAGCACTCAATAAATAATAACTATTATAAAAATTATAATGTTCATTTTTAAAACTATTATCATTCTTTTATATTGTTAAAGCTTTTAAAGTTATTAAAAGAGAATAAAGATGATAACATGATGCTTTGGTGATGTGGAATATTCATAATTTTAAGATAAAGAAAATCTGAAATCAGTAAATGAACAGATCAAAAACTATGGTACATTTACACAATGAAATTCTATGCAGCAGAAAGAAAGAAGGAGCTCCTACCCTTTGTGACAGCATGGATGGAACTGGAGAGCATTATGCTAAGTGAACCAAGCCAGGCAGTGAAGGACAAATACCATATGATCTCACCTTTAAGTGTAACCTAATCAACAAAACAAACAAGCAAGCAAAATATAACCAGAGACATTGAAATTAAGAACAAATGGGCAGTAACCAGAGGGGAGATGGGAGGAGATAATGGGGAACAAGGTGAAGGGTTTTCAGGAACAACTATAAAGGGCACATGGACAAAACTGAGGAGATGTGGAATCAGGGGAGGAAAGTGGGGAGGGGTGGGATTGGGGGAGAGGCAGGGAGAAAAGGCAGAAAACTATACTTGAACAACAATAAAATTTTTTAAAATGCAAAAAAATAAAAATTTAAATTTTGTAAACTTCAAAAGAAAAGAAAATCTGAAATCAAACTCTGATTTCTGTTTCTAAGAATGATGCTACTTTTTAAGGCAAAAAGAAACTTTATTCCCTGTAGCTAAGAAGTAATAATTTGATGAAGAAACAAAGGATAGGGAAAATAAGTGAAGCTAAGTCTTGAGTCTGTGTATTGCCCATGTGTTAGACCTTTTCACTCCTCCACTGCCTTAACCTCTCTTTCATGCTTGGTGTCCTCTTTACCTCTTCATGCTGCACTCTGGAGAGTTCCTCTAGTTCTATCTTTCTACTCATTATTCTCTCTTCAGCTCTTTCTAACTGTGATAAACCAGCTACTATATGTACTCTATTTTTAAATGCCACTGCAACCTTTTCATTTCTAGAAATCCTCATTAGTTATTTTTAAATTCTGCTTTCATTTTGTTTATGTTTTCAAGACTCTTTTTATCTTCTCAAATTTATTAATATACTATTGTATACTCTATGTCTAACATATCCAATATTTTAAGCACATACATGGCAGCTCGCCATTGTTTCAGCTCCCTCATGGCCACAGAACCTGGGTTCCTGGTGTGCTTCATTATTTTTGACAACAAGATGCCCTTTTATCTTGGGATTTATCTGTGAAAACCTTTTGAGATGTGATATGAAGGTTTGTATCTCTAGAAAAGATTTGTTTTAGTGTCTGTCTGGCATCTGAGGGTATCTCTAATCCAGGATTTTAATTTAAAGCTAATTTTAAATTAAAATCCTGGTTTAATATTTATAGTGCACTGAGGTTGTTTTTTATTTGTTTGTTATGAGCTAATGTTATTCATGGCTACAAATTTTCAGGGGAAATTTTCTTTCCCTCTGCGTTGCTGTCCAAGTTTGAAACAGACAATTTCTTTGTAGTCTTCAGAGGCAGGAGTTAGGTTTATTTCTTGTTTATCTGTGTGCTCAAGGCATCATTGTTTAAGGTCTTGGCTTTATGGGGAGCCTCCCATTAAACTTCTCACCTTCGGCTTGTCTTCTTTTCCTATCTCTGTGAAACCTTGACAGTTATGCTCAAATTCTCCTAGCTGGAAAAATACCCTCAAGACAAAAGCTGGTTTCAGGTTTTTTTTTTTAATCTCTCTGTTTTTTAAAGGTAGAATCACAGTCAAGCCTTCTAATACTAATATAAAGACAACCAAAAATAATCTGAAAGACATTCTATTTTTAAAAAGGAAAAGGACCAAAAACTTGATTAAATGCTACCAGGAAATATATAATAGCATAAATGATAAAGTATGCATAAAACACAAACTCTCTAAATAATTTTCACAGTACATCATCAAATAGACCCTTAACCTCCCCTGAAGGAATCTGTGAAAATACCTATGAAAATGTATCTAAAGAAATACTTTCATTATTTCAAGGGAAATAACATATTTACCTTTTTAAAAAGCTATATGGGCCAAACAAGTTTTTCTTGTTTGTTTGACTAGAATTGTATCTACCCTGCATAATAATACAATTTGGCCTGTTTGAAATAGAAACTCTGATTGAGACTTATAGGTATCATTGATTAACATAGAGGTAAATTTTTAATACTTGGTAGCTACAATTTTTTAGTACTAAAAATTTATAATCTTAAGGTTCACATGAAAGGGGACTAATAATTAAAAGGGTCTATAATGATAAAACAGGGGATATCTCTTTTGAACTTATATGTAAATTAGTAACCATGTAGGGCTTCTGATGATTTTTCTATTATATCAATACACTATATATGGTTGATTAAAAATTGGCAGTGGTTATGCTGGGTAAAGGATGAATCCATCAGATGCTAAATACAACCCATTCACCAGTATTCCCCAGGAAAATTCTTCAGTTCAAATTCTTCCAACCTAGTCCATTGTTAGAAGTACACAAACTGTTTATTTATATTGCAAATACCTTTATTCTTAATCTTCTCCAAACATTCTTTTTGTAAAAAGGTAGTTTATTTTTGTTCTCCTTTTCTTTCTACACTTCTCATTTGTCAAAATGTCAACCCTTAATGCCAATTGCCTTGATTTTTTTATCCTTCTTAATCTTAATTTATTCCTGAACTTACTTGTCCTTTTTATAACCACTGAAGAATCCCATTATTCCAGAAAATCTATTCAAAACACTGCAATCCCCCTATGTACAAAGGGAGAACTATACATTGGTTGATTCCCAATTCTTTTTAGATTTTATCTTCAATTGCTTTTCTCTCTGACTATCCTGTATAAAACAATTTTAGATTCACAGGTCTCCTAATTGAATTGACCTTGTTCTTTTAACAGCAGTCAAATTCCTTTCTGAAATGCATTATAGCTGCCTCCTAGCTTAATGGAATTAAAGTTGCATACAGTTGCAGGATGAGCAAGTTACGGCAATGAAACACTCTTTGTGTAATACCATTTATACTAATTGAAATGGTACTTTTTATTTTTAATTATGGCTATTGATGAAGTCTGGCATGAGTGAATCATTGCAAAAGTCATTAGAATTAAGCTTTTTGCATAAGCAAAACATGAAGAACAACTGTGGCTGAGAAGCTATTTCAGAAAGCTGCAGAAGCAGAACCTCACTACAACCAAGTTCTGCAAGCTAAGAATTAACAAAGCTCTGGCTCTTAAGCTCCTTATATTGTGTGATCACCATCCTGGTTCTCACAGAAAAGAGCAGAAGAATGAACTCAAAATGAGCACTGCACCTTCTTAAGCATTTCAGCCAAGTAAAAAGGACAGACAGAAACTGTGTGCAGCAGAGGAATTCAAAACCAGCATACTAACCATTAGTTACTAACAAAACAAAGCACAAGAAGGGCCAAATAAGATAATAATTCTTTGAGATTAATCCATTCTTTATACTATTGAGTAACCTGCTATTTGTTTTTATAACATGCATAGTTTTTCTTTCAGTTTCATCAAGTATATCTAAATCAGAGATGTACAGCTAATGGGGAGAAATACAAGTGACTAGAAAGAAAAAAGCAAACTGTTTTAAATATTAAGATTTGAGGGAAAAAAGAAGAAAGAAGAAGCCATTCAAATGGTGGTGAATCAAACACATACGCAAAAGAAAACTTGCTTCCATAAGCAAAATGCACAAATTAATAATTTGCTGGTAAGTGCTAACAGCATTTGTCACAGAAATGTCAATAAAATCATCACTTCCCAGCATGTACACTTTCTTTAAAAGGGCAAAAAAAAAAAAAAGGCATTTCCTTTAAGTGATGTCTTAAAATCACCTCTGGCCTAAAATAATAGTAATTTTCCCATTTTAACTAGGAAGCAAGTAGTTTGCTTCCTTTACAATTCACACTTTTATCTGAAGAGTTGAGGGGAAAAACAAAATGCTACAAACATAAATATATGCATGCAAAATTAATTTATAATAAGTTATAAATTTTATATTGCATTGACTATGTTATACCCTGAAAAGATCCAGGAGAAACTCTTTTAGTACTCTTCCAATTCAGTTTGCTATTTTGAGAGCAGGTTTTATTTTTAAAGAATATCAAAGGATAAAGATTTTTATAACCTTTTGTAGTTCATATTAAAATGTTTAATTGCCATTGATGTTAATAAAATCTTTCTGCATCCATGAGCCTTTCTTTTTCTCTTTGCTTTTGGTGATTGCCAGAGGGAAGGGGCTGGGAGGAGGTAGAAGGTAAAGAAAGATAGATGGTGATGGAAAGACACTTGACTTGGGGTGGTGAACACACAATACAACATACAGATGATGTATTATAGAACCATGTGCCTGAAACCTATATAATTTTATTAGTCAATGTCACCCCAATAAATTCAATTTAAAAAAAAGTCCTTTCTCAGATGAACTGAAATTTCTGCCTGTAATTTAAGGCCATTTATCTTACTCTGACCTTGATGTTGACGGAGAACTGGTGAGTAGCTTTCTATAATGCACAGTTACATATTAGAGCCAACTACTAAGTTATCCCTTGGTATTTATGGTGTGAGGGGGTGCGGGGGGCATATGTAAGCTATTTAGCTTTTCTGATCGGATTTATCTCCAATTGTTTTTATTTTATTTATTTATTTTATTTTATTTTATTTTATTGATTATGCTATTACAGTTGTCCTATTTCCCCTCTTCATTCCCCTCCACCCTGCACACCCCCTCTCACCCACATTCTCCCCTTCAGTTCATGTCCATGTATCATAAGTTCTTTAGCTTCTACATTTCCCACATTATTCTTGCTCTCCCCCTATTTTCTACCTACCATCTATGCTACTTATTCTCTGCACCTTTCCCCCTCTCTCCTCCTCCCACTTCCGTTGCTAACTCTCCATGTGATCATTTCTGTGTTTCTGCTCCTGTTCTAGTGGTTTGCTTTGTTTGCTTTTGTTTTTAAGTGTAGTTGTTAATTATTGTGAGTTTGCTTTCATTTTACTATACATGTTTTTTATCTTCTTTTTCTTAGGTAAGTTCCTTTAACATTTCATATAATAAGGGCTTAGTGATGATGAACTCCTTTACTTGACCTTATCTGAGAAGTACTTTATCTGCCATTCCATTCTAATGAAAGCTTTGCAATCTTGGATGTAGGTTCTTGCCTTTCATGACTTGGAATACTTCTTTCCAGCCCCTGTTGCCTATAAGATCTCTTTTGAGAAATCAGCTGACAGTCTGATGGGAACTCCTTTGTAGGGAACTGTCCCCTTATCCCTTACTGCTTCTAGAATTCTCTCCTTCATTTTAATCTTGGCTGATGTAATTATGATGTGCCTTGGTGTGTTCCTCCTGGGGTCCAACTTCTTTGGGACTCTCTGAGTTTCCTGGACTTCCTGGAAGTCTATTTCCTTTGCCAGATTTGGGGAAGTTCTCCTTTATTATTTGTTCAGATAAGTTTTCTACTTGTTGCTCTTCCTCTTCCCCATCTGGTACCCCTAAAATTTGGATGTTGGAAACTTTAAAGATGTCCTGGAGGTTCCTAAGCTTCTCCTCATTTTTTTTGAATTCTTGTTTCTTCATTCTTTTCTGTTTAGTTGTTTCTTTCTTCCTTCTGGTCCACTCCATTGATATGAGTCCCAGTTTTCTTCCTATCATTATTGGTTCCCAGTGCATTTTCCTTCATTTCCCTTAGTGTAGCCTCCATTTTTTCATCTAATTTGCAACCAAAATCAACCAATTCTGTGAGCATCCTGATCACCAGGGCTTTGAACTATGCATGTGATAGGTTGGCTATCTCTTGGTTGCTTAGATGAATTGGCTCTGGGGCTTTGATCTGTTCTTCTGCTTGAGCCATATATATATATATTTGGTCTGGTCACACCTGTTACGTATGAGGGGTGGAGCCTTAGGTTTTCAACAAGGCGAGGCAACCCAGTCTCTGGGTTGTGATGCTGTATGTGGGGGTGGGGTCTGAGAGGGAACAGCGGTGCTTGCTCTGCTCTCTCTTGTATTTTGGTCCCTTCAGCTGCTTCCCACAAGCAAATTGGGCTCTTCTGGTGCTTCCTCCTGGGTGGGTGGGCCTGCGTACATTCTAAGACCCCGTGGGTCTCTCCAACATACTCTCCCATGATGCTGGGAGTCTCTCCTGGCACCTCAACACCCACAAGTGTTTTCAATTGGTGTTTTTAGGCTTTATTTCCTGGCACTGGGGCCCTGGGTTTCACGGTCTGTCTCCCCGTTTTCACCTGGTTTATCTGTGCACGAATGTGTGTCCAAAGTCAGCCTGTCTCCTTGTGTGCCTGGGGTCTGCCAGCCACCACCTGCATGCCCAGGACCACCAACCACCGCTTTTTCCTGCTGCAACCCCTCTCTGCAGGCCACCAACTCCACCCCTCCTACCAATCTGGATGAATGGCTGTTGAACTTCCTTACAGTTCAATTTTCTGTCAGATCTGGATGGGGTTTTTTTGTTTCTAAGTCTTTGTTTTCCATCATTTTGGTTGTGCGAGGAGGCACAGTGTGTCCACCTATGCCTCCATCTTGGCCAGAAGTCTCCAATTGTTTTTAAATCAATCTTTCTTTCTCCCCTCCATCCCTCTCTGTTCTTTCTTTAATTTCTCTCAGTCTCTTAAGCTTGTTCACATTTTCTTTATCTGATGATCATAACCAGTGATTATTACTTCCCAGGTTTTACAACTCTTATTTTTGATTTGCATGCCAATATATTACTTATTTTTAAATACTGGGCTTTCCTTTTTAATATTAAATAATATGAATTTATTAGGATTTTTAAAAAATATTTCTTGGTGTGCAGACATGCATATGATATAGGAAATCTTCTCAACAGTTATGATGAAAAAGTTTATAATGTTAAACACATTCAGGAATATAAGTTCCTGTGTGTGGCCACATTGGGAGTGATTTTTACTTGTTTTTCCTTCACTTTTATTGTTGACACTTTTACAGATGTCCCCATACTATCCCTCACCTTGCCTGCCTCCACCCAGCCCTGGGACCCCCTTCTCTCTGGCCATCACCACACTATTGTCTGTGTCTATGGATTATGCACATATGGGGTGGGGCAAAACTAGGTTTACAGTTGTGAGTACATAAAAGTTTATTATTATTTATTAATTGTACCTACTATATGAACAAACATGCTGACTTTTGCCCCACCCTGCGTGTGCTTTGGCTAATCCCTCCACTTTCTTCCATCTAGTCTTACCCTCCACCCTTGCCTCTGACAACTGTCAGTCTGTTCCCTGAACCCAGAGGTTATTATCCTAAGTGAAATTAGCTGGTCAGAGAAAGAAAAATACCATATGATCCCACTTACTATTATATGTGGACTCTAATGAACAAAATAAAATGATGAACAAAATAGAGACAGAGCCATGGACATGTAAAGTTCTGCACTTTTCACTGAGGGAAAATCAATTCCTTTAGTATACATCAAAAGACTGTAACCTGAATCATATTTCTTACTGAAATAGTAGCATAATAGGCAATTAGTAAAAAATAAGTATCCTGGTAGAGTGGAAAAAGCAGGAGTTAGAAATAGTGATATGTGACTCAGCTCTGACACCTGAGAGTCTGAGAACATCCTCAAACTACCTGTGTCTGTGTTTACTCTTATGTATATTAGAGATAATAATATCTGTCTTACAGGGGTAGAAGATTAAATGAGATTATTAAGTGGATGCCCGGTGCAAAATACACCCTCAAGAAACAATCCATACTATTATTCCTGCTACTTATATTAGTACTGTTATATACCTGACTGAAAGCCTGCTGTCCAACTGTTTTACAGAAATGACTGCAGGTGCTATAGTTAATCTATATAGCTACAGATATAGATGATGATTCAGATATTGTACAGTAAAGTATGTACAAATGTATCAAAGAGGACAAAATAGTAATCAATTACATTTATTTGAAAATATGTATGCAGTTGACTGTAAATGGAGAAAGCAAAGAGTAAGAAGTCCTGTTTAAAAGAATGAAAGCTGGAAAATGTTTGCAGAACAGGGTGCTGATCATGCCTACAGCAGGAGAGTGCAGAAACAGCGGGAGAGCTGGGCTGGCATTGTAGGGATCCCATGAGGCCCAGGGCCAAGGGGTCAAGCCACATGTGACAGAACCCATGAGAAAACAGAATGACTGCGCCACACAATTCTTCCCCCTCTGGACTTCATATGGAATTACCTTTAAAACTCTTTAATCTTATTTCAAGTGCCAACTCTTTTTCCTAATGCTTATAAAATAGAATCTTTCTCTCTGAAACACTATAAGGTTTTGCTTCTATTGTTTCTCTGACATTTAATTCAACTTAACAAATACATATTGAGTGGCTACTACATGCAGGCAGTAGAATGAGCCCTGGAAAGAGTAAAAAACAGACACAGATCTCTCCCTTTATGAAGCTCACATTTAATAGGGGAAAGCAGGAAGCCAGATAACATGGTAGACATAATATTGAATAAACTGTATAATACGTTAGAAGGTGATCAGTGCAATGGTGCAAAACAGTTAAATAGATCAGACTAAGAAAATAGGTGAAGAAAAATGAGAATGTCAGCTAACATTAAAATGAGTGATCTCTTTGAAGAGGTGATATTTAAATAAGGGCTTCAAGGAGAACAAGTTAGAACGATGATGATGTCTGGAGTAACATCATTCCCTACACAGGGAACAGCCAGTTCAAAGGACCTAGTAGAGAAGAGAGTTTAGCTGGTTTTCAGGAAAAGCAAGAGAGCTGGTAAGGCAGTAGTACTATGAGTGAAGGGCTGGGAATAACAGATGAAGTCACAAGGATAAAAGATAGAATAAAGGTTAGGAGTCTATGGGGGGCTTGGAGAACATGGGATGAGTAGAGCTCAGACAAGGCCTTGTGAGTCATTATAGACTGCCTTTTATTCTCACTTTGGCAGGGAGTCATTGTAAGGTTTCAAGCAAAGACGTGGCACTATCTGACTTAGGTTTTAGAAAAGATCGCTCTGAAGCTTGGTTAAAAATATACTGAATGGAGCAGGATTAGAATGAGAGAAAGCTTTTAGGGAACTATGTGATTATTCAGACCATATGGCAACAGTAATGGTGAGGAGAAGAGGTCAGACTCTAGAAATACTCTGACAGCAGAGTCAAGATTTCCTGACAAAGAGAATAAAAGAAAGAGAGGATCAAAGGTGGCTTGAGAACTTACCATCCACTGAGTTGGTTCATATCATAACTTGTCTTAAAATATATTTTTTTATTTGTGAAAACTTTTATGGATAAGAGCCCACAATTTGGAGTTAGATCTGACTTCAGATCCTGGCCTGTTCACTTGCTAGTTGTGTGACCCTGTGGAAACAACCTCATCAGTCTCAGTTTCTTCATCAACAAATGAGTTAAAAATGCCTACATTCCTAATGTCCTGTTAAGAGTAAATGGGATAATACATATAAGTGTTTCACAAAACGCCTTTTATGTAGTGAGTGCTCATTAAACAATAGATGTGCTTTACCATTACTCTCAGTATAATTACTGCTTTCATTCCATGTTTTATGCCTAGTAGTAAGTTTTATTCTTGATGGAAGGCACTATCTTACTTTCTTTAGAGGAAAAAAACCTTCCCTGTACAGAGAGTTAGTGTATGCTCTCTCCATAAACTAATCACGACCTGGCTGACATGATGCCATGGATGGGGGACCTGGTGTCTGAAGGGACAACAGTGCAAATGACTAATCGGCCTTTCATATTCACTTTGAAAGAAGATAGAAATGGTATATGTTTTCCTCTTCAGCCATACAAAGATTTTTAAATTTTAAGTCTGGAATATATTGGTAGAGTATTATAAGTTGAATTGCCACACCTCCTTTTTTATTCATATTCAACATGACCCCTGTGGATTTCTCTCCACTTCTCAATTCTTTCCTTTTACTCTGTATAATTTTATTTTGTCTCTAAAATATACTAACCTTGTTATAAGAATTGCTAAAAAGTGTTTGTGTTTTTAAAGTATCCTCTTTAAATTTGTTTAAGTCATTTTTGAAATCTGTTCCTCACTCCCAAGCTTGCTGCAGTCCTCTCCAACCAGGCAGTAAACTTAATGAGCATAACTTACTTTCACCATCCACATCATTGGGTAATTGATTCATATTTCCCTTTGTGCTTTTAGAGAAAAGAAACTATGTCAATCTATCTTCCCAGTTCTCCTATCTATGAACAGTATTTTCCTATTTTCATTGTACTTTTAGGATAAAAGCATCCTCATTTTCAATGTGTTATTAAAATAGAAAATTTGTTACAACAATTTTACCGGATGTAACTCTTTTTACTTTTTTTTACAGACTAGTTCTCATTTTTTTTTCTCTTTCCATTCTAAAAATATGTGTCTGATTTTAGGAGGTTTATTTTATTCAATTAATACTGGTATTATTTGGTATTTTTTTCAAAAGCACTCAGCTCTTACATTTAAATCCACAAAATTCAGTATCTGGTATGTTGGTTCCTAACCTTTATCTCTCTATAATCTTCTCCACCCTTATAATGCATTTCTATATAAGAGAAAAAATAAAAATTATTTAAAGTATAATAAAACTACACAGGAAGAATAACAACAACAACAACAACAAAAAAAAAACCAGCAGTGGGAGTAATTAGAATAACCATTAACGGAACAATCACAAGAGACTATAAGCCAGCAGAGCACGGATGCAATGAGAGGTTGACTTTCGACAGAGGTTAATGTATTCTTATAACAGGGATCTTCAGGGAGGAAAGCACAGAAGGGCCCTGGCAAGAAGTTTTTGTGCTACACACTACAATAAGAAAATAGTAAGTTCTACATGCTACAACTCTAGACACAACAATCTTTTTTAAAAATGTCCAGATCTATCATATCATTTGTATCTCTACCACACCTACAAAACTATTCTTTCTAGAATGCAATTTTGATTATACTCCTCTGTTTGAAACTCTCCTGATCTGCTAGATAAAGTTCATACTTCTTAGTATCATATAAAAGGTCTTCCAAGTTCTTACCAGCTTACTCTCTAACCTGTCTACTTCCACAAACCCTTGCAGTTTTCTGACCATGTTGAAGTCTTTGATATTCCACTCAAACACTGATGTGTTCCTTTTATGATAAAAGGTTTCTTTTTTTGCCTTTTTGTCACTCTCCATCCCCTTACCCTCCTGACTATAACTTTTTCTTATTTTCATCATAAATTCTAAGGTTTGGTGGTTGGTATCCATTACTCTTTTCTAGCCATCATTTTCTTTTGAAACTCTACTTCCAGTGATTTCAATGGTCCTTCCAATTATGTGGCCTAGCCATCTCTCCCACCAGAGGAGGAGCTCATGAGTCAATCAAGCCAGTCAGAATGTCCATGGGGAATCTCTGGCCCATGACATAAGGATTGGCCAGTGGTGATCTAGTCCCTAATTAGAACAAACCATAGCCATTTGGGAAATCAAAAATAGATTCTGTTGTGAGGGAGGAAGTTTACTTTCCTCTGAGCTCATTAGGATCATAAGGATGAGGACTCTATCAGCCTAAACTTGTTTGAGGCCACCTCCCTAAGAATTATCTAAAAATTATGTCAGATAGAGGCAAGGAGCCATGAAGCTGATAAAAGGCTGATTTCTGATGACACAGTTGAAATAACTGGGCTCAATCATTTCTAAAGCTAATACTAAATCTCATGCTTATCAGATATTCAGTCAACAAATTCCTTTTTATTGTTTAAGATTGTTTGAGTTAGGTTTCCACATTTAAAATGGAAATACAGTTGTTAATATTATGTTACTGTGCTGATATTTATAAGCTGTCTCTCCTTTGTGTCTCATTTATTGTTATACCCTAGCTCTCAGAACACGGTGCCCAGAACATAAGCAGGGGCTTACAAATGATTCTGGAATAAGTGCTCCAACCAGAGCTGTTGATTAAATATGGCAGTGGTAAGAATGTTAGCTCTGGAACCTGATTTTCTGACCAAGGTATCCTTGGAGTGACCATGACTCATTTTTAAAATGAAAGTCATGAAAACAACATCCCCCAAACAGGATTATGATAATTAAATTAATTAATAAATATAAAGAGTCCAGCACAGTGCCTAGCACAGAATAGTCATTTAATAAATGTTAGCAGTTGATATTATTTATGGTTGCACAGTTGTCCCTGTTACCTGTCACACATCCCAGAATGACAAATTACCTGTCATGCATCCCAAATGGTTTACCCGTTCCATCTACAGAGTTAAATTGGTCATTTCACATTACTCACATGCTAACTTACTGATAGAAAGAACCTGAGAGAAGCAAATTGGAAAATTGAACAAAGACACTAACTATACATTAAGGACTGGTAAAGAGACAGTCAACGCAAGTCCTTGAGATTGCAGCCAAATTGTTATTTTAATTTTTGCACATGTGCATTTGAAGATTATTTTCCAGATATGCCAACTAGAACAGGGCCATTATTTTTTTTCTACATTTTTAAATATTTGATTTGGCACCATGTGGGCAAATCTAAACAATGAAGGCCCATCAAGTAAACATAATGAACAAGTAGACAGAAAATCAATAATGATATATTGTAGAAGATTTGAACAACTCTATAAATCAACTTGACCTAATTGGCATTTAGAAAACATTCCAGTCAACAACAGTGAAATACACATTCTTTTGAAATGTAGACAATACATTTACCAATAGACATCAAATTTTGGGCCAGAAAACATGCCTTACTAACTCTAAGAAGATTCAAGTCATCCAGAATATATTTTACTGACCACAATAAAATTAAATAAAAAATAAATGGAAAATTTTCTGGAAAATCTTCAAATATTTGTAAACTAAACAATGCACTTTATATAACCCATAGACAACTAATAAATCAAGTGGAAAATTATAAAGTATTTTAAAGTGAATAAAAATGAAATCTCAGTATATCAAAACTTGGAGCATGCTATTGGGGAGTCCAATTAGGAGGAGATTTATATAATAAACACCTGAATTATAATAGGAGAAAGGTTTCCAAATAAAGACATCAGTTTACATTTTAAGAACTACAATAAAAAGGACCAGTTAAACCCAAAATATATAAAATGAAAAAATACTGATTAGAGGCAAAAATCCATAAAACAGTATTAAGAGCAAAAATCAATTAAACCAAAAGCTAGAGTTTTGAAAATAAAATGTATAAACCCCTAGTGAGACATTCAGAAATGAAAGATAAGACAAAAATTAATAGTATCTGGAATAAAAGATGTGACATCTTTAGAGATGCAGTAATTATTAAAAGTACAATATATCATGTCCAACTTTACATCAATAAGTTAAATCCCTTGGATGAAATGAGTCAAATCCTTGAAAACATACAAATTATCAAAGCCTACATAAGAAGTGATAAATAAACGAAATAATTAGTTATATATTAATGAAATCACTAGTTAAAATTCTTCCCATGAAGAAAATTCCAGGCCCAGATTGCCGTACTGATATATTATATCAAATATTTAACAAAGAAAATATTATAAATTCTCCTAGAAAATTGAAAAGGAATCAATAACTTAACTTCTATATGTCTAGTATTACAACATTAACAAAACCATACATTACAAGAAAAAAAACTACAGACTGATATCCCTAATGAACATAGATACAAAATTTCTAAATGATTTTTTAGCAAATTGAATCCAGCAATATATAAAAATATATATTATGACCGAATGGTTTCTGTCTCATGGATGCAAGGATGGTCTAACATTCAAAAATCAATGAATATAATTCACCATACTACAAACTGAAAAAAATAAATAAATAACAAAGCAAAAATAGAAACATCTTGCCCTGGTCAGTGTGTTTCAGTTGGTTGGAGTGTTCTCCCATAGACCAAAAAATAATGGTTTCAACTTCCAGTTAGGACACATATCTAGGTTGCAGGTTCCATCCCTAGTTGGGCCACATATGGTAAAGAAACCAATCAATGTATCTCTTTCACATCAGTGTTTCACTGTTTTGCTCTCTCTTTGTCTCTTTTCCTTACCCTCTCTATACAAACAATGAAATATTCTACAGAGAAAACAAGCACATATAAAGGGTGAAATTTAGTTTATTCAATAAATGGTGTTGGGAAAATTTGACAGCTATGTGCAGAAAAATGAAACTAGACCACCTTCTTACAACACACACAAGAGTAAATTCAAAATGGATCAAAGATTTACAATATTAGACCTGAAACCATTAAAATCATAGAAGGAAACATAGGCAGCAAAACCTCACATATTGCTTGCAGCAGTTTTTGATCAGACATATCTCCCCAGGCAAGGGAAACAAAAGAAAAAAATAAACAAATGGGACTACTATCAAAATTAAAAGTTTTTGCACAGCAAAAGAAATTATCAACCAAATAAAAAGACACCCCACAGAATGGGAGAACATATTCACAGAGTAGTCTGATAAAGGGTTAATATCCAAAATTTATAAGGTACATACAAAAATCAGTACCAAAAAAACAACTCCAAAATATATGAAGAATTCATACAACTCCACTCCAAGAAGATTAAAAAAACCCAATTAAAAAATGGGCAAAGGATTTGAACAGACACTTCTCCAAGGAGGACATACAAAGGGTCCAGAGACATATGAAAAGATGCTCAGCATTGCTAGGCATCAGAGTTATATACAAATTAAAACCACAATGAGATACCACTTCACACCAGTCAGAATGGCCATCATAAACAAATCAGCAAACAACAAGTGTTGGAGAGGATGTGGAGAAAAAGAAACCCTAGTGCACTATTAGTAGGATTGCAGACTGGTGCAGCCATTATGAAAAACAGTATGGAATTTCCTCAGAAAACTGAAAATGGAACTGTCTTTTGATCCAGCAATTCCACTGCTAGGATTATATCCTGAGAACCCTGAAACACCAATCCAAAAGAACCTATGCACCCCAATGTTCATAGCAGCACAATTTACAATAACCAAGTGCTGGAAGCAACCTAAGTGCTAATCAGTAAATGAGTGGGTCAAAAAACTATGATACATTTACACAGTGGAATATTACACAGAAGAAAGAAAGAAGGAGCTCCTACCCTTTGAGACAGCATGGATGGAACTAGACAGTATCATGCTAAGTGAAACAAACCAAGGGGTGAAAGACAAATACCATATGATCTCACCTTTAAGTGGAACCTAATAAAAAAGCAAACAAACAAACAAACAAGCAAAATATAACCAAGACATTGAAATTAAGAATAAACTGACAGTATCCAGAATGGAGGTGAGAGGAGATAATGGGGGGAAGAAGGAAAGGTTTACAGGAACAACTACAAAGGACACATGGACAAAACCAAGGGGGGTGGAATCAGGGGAGGGAGGTGGGGATGGCTGGGGTTGGAGGGAGTGGTGGGAGGAAAAGGCAGACAATTGTACTTGAATGATAATAAAAATATAAATAAATAAATAAATAAATTCCTACTTAATAAAAAAACGGGCAAAGGACTGAATACACACTTCTCCAATGAAGACACACAGATGGCCAATAGACATATAAGAAGATGCTCAATGTCACTAATCATTAGAGAAATGCAAATTAAAACTACAATGAGATATTACCTCATACCTGTAAGAATGGCTATTGTTAATAAATCAACAAACAACAAGTGCTGGGGAGGATGTGAAGAAAGAGGAACACTTTTGCACTACTGGTGGGAATGTAGAATGGTGCAGCCACTGTGGAAAGTAATATGGAGATACTTCAAAAAATTAAAAAAGGATCTGCCTTTTGACCGAGCAATCCCACTCCTGGAAATATATACAAAGGAACCCAAAACACTAATTCAAAAAAAACATAAACACCCTTATGTTCCTTGAGCATTATTTACAATCACCAAAATATGGGAGTAGCTCAAGTGTCCAACAGTAGATGGATAGATAAAACAATTATGGGACATTTACACAATGGAATAGAACTTGGCCATAAAAAAGAAAAGTTTATCATTTGCAACAGCACAGATGGACTTGGAAAGCATCATGCTAAGTGAAATAAGCCAGTCAGAAAAAGACAAATACCATATGATTTCACTAAGATGCTGAAGAAATAAATAGAAAAGAACACACAAAAAATGTTCTTTTGGTATATACTTCCATGTTAAGTAAACATGTTTATGGATAGGAATAATCAACATCATTGAAATGTGCATTCTACCCAAAGTGATCTATAGACTCAACACAATTCTCATCAAGACAGACTCATAGATACAAAGCAGGATGACAGATAAGAGTGGAAAGAAGTTGGGGGAGAAGGGATTGAGCAAAAATGAGAAAGGGCTCATGGACATGGACAACATGTGGTGACTGTGGGAGTGAGGGGGAGGTATAAGGGTCTAAATGATAATAGAAAATACAATAAAAATAAAAACAATGAAAAAACGTCCTCAGGTAAGGATAAAATAAATAAATATATGACCATCTTGATAGATGGGGCAAAAGCATTTGTTGGAATCAGTATCCATTTCATATTAGAATTCTCAGTAATGTAAGGACACAATGCACATTTTCAAAAGAGAAATAAATGGTATTTATAAAATATTGGGGGCAAAATCATACCTAATGGTGAAAGACTGAATGTATTACTCTTAAAATCAGGAACAATACAAAGATTCCTGATCTCACTCCTTTTATTTAACTTGCACAAGATAATTATACAAAAATCAATTGTATGTCTACATAGAACACAAAAATCATAAATGGGAATTAAAACCAATATCATTTACAATAGCCTAAAATATTAAATATTTAGAAATAAACATATTCACTAAAAATATGTTACTGAAAGAAAATAGACTCACACATATATAATTCACTGAGTTACCACAAATGTGCAAAGGCAAAGCAGTGAAAAAAGAATAGACTTTTCAGGAAATGGCATTTGAAAAACTGGACATCCATATGCAAAGAAAGAAAAAATATTCTACTTAAACCACATCATATATAAAAATTAGCTCAAAATAAGTCATAGATCTAACTATAAACCTAAAACTATAGAACTTCTAGAAGAAGAAAAACAAATAATTTTCAGAGCCTTGAGTTAAAGATTTCTTAAATATGACACCAACAGAATTATCATTTAAAAAATAATAAAATATATTTAACACCTTTTTCTTTTAGAAAGACACTGTTATTAAAGTGAGAGGCAGTATACTATTTGAGAAAATAATATTTGCATATCATACATCTGATAAAGAACCTGTAGCAGAGGATAAAAAAGACCCTCTTAACTCCACAGTAAGAAAACAAACAGCCCATTTAAAAAAAAATGAGCAAAGGATTTGAACAGACTCTTCACCAAGGGAGACATAGGAAAAATATGCAAGTGAAAAAATGGTCAATATCATTACCCATTAGGAGGATGTAATTAAAACTTCAGTAAGGTACCTCACAGTATCTAAAATAAAGGAATTAATTATATGTAGTTTGTGTTGGGGAAGATGTGGATAATGTAGGACCCTGATACACTTTCTGTAGAAATGTCCTAAGGTTCAACTACTTTGGAAAACAGTTCATTCAGTAGTCTCAAAACATTAAACATACCTATTATATCATCTCAACATTGCACTTCTAGGTATTAACCCAAGAGAAATAAAACAAATACACATACAAAGACCTGTACATAAATGTATATAGCAAGTTTGCTATAATAGTAAAAACTGGACACAACTAAAATATTCAAGTAAATAAACAAATTATGTTATATCCAGATGTACTACAACATGAATGGTGTAATAAAACAAGGCAGACAAAAAAAAAGTGTGCATACAGTATGATTCCATTCATATAAAACTCTAAAAAATGCAATTTAATCTATAGTGAAAAAATTGATCAATGGAGGAGTGAGGAGGGATGGGAAGAGGGATTACAAAGAATTATGAGCAAATATCTAATGAATATATTCATTAACTTGATTATGGTAATGTTTTCACTCTGCATACATATCTCAAACATAGCAAATCGTACCTTTTAAACATGTGAACTTTATCAAATTTTAATTATATTTCACTATAGCTGTTCAAAAAAAGAAAATTTTTTTCTTGAGAAGTCTTCATTGGAAATGGGTAGATCCTGTTATCACTTAAAAATATGTAGCAAAAACAGTATTTTCAGTGGTACCTACAGCATAGAGATACTAGGCTAGACATGAAGACAAGCTCACAGCTACTATCATACTCAATGTTGAAAAGTTAAAAGATCTTCCAAGATCATAAATAAGACAAGAACGCCCTGTCTTGCCATTTCTATTCAGCATAGTACTGGAAGTCCTAGCCATAGCAAATAAGCAACACCAAAAAAAATTGTTACAACTTATAAATCATCAGTTGAGTAATACTGAAGAATACAAAATCAACAAACAATTCAGTCCTTCTTACACACTAACAATGAACTATATGAAAGAGAAATTAAGAAAGTGATACTACTTATATTATCAAAAGCAATATAATACTTAGGAATAAATTTAACCAAGGACTTATACACTGAAAATGATAAAACACTGAAGAAACAAATTGAAAAAGACACAGATAAATGGAAAGATGTCCATTTTTTTAATTAGATGAATTAATATTCTTAAAATATCCATACACTGCAGTGATTTACAGATTCAATGCAATGTCTATCAAAATTCCAATGACATTTTTCAAAAACAATTATTCTAAAATTTGTATGGAAGCACAAAAGATCCCAAATAGCCAAAGCAATCCTGAGAAAAGAAAAAAAAAAAAAAAGAGCAAACATCACACTTCTTGATTTTAAACTATATTACAAAGCTATTGTAATCAAAACCGAATTGTAGTAAAAAAAAAAACAAAAAAACAGGTACATGGAACCCGGAATGGACTAGAGAGCCCAGATATAAATCCACACATAAATGGATATATGGTCAACTAATTTTTTAAATTTTTTTAAACACTTTATTTATTTATTTTTGGAGGGGAAGGGAAGGAGAGAGAGAGAGAGAAATATCAATGTATGGTTCTCTCTCATGAATCCCCTGCTGGGAACTGGCCTGCAACCCAGGCATGTACCCTGACTGGGAATCGAACTGCGATCCCTTAGTTCACAGGCCCACGCTCAATCCACTGAGCTACACCAACCAGGGCTGGTCAACTAATTTTTGATGAGCACTAAGAACACACATGGGGAAAAGATAGTCTTTTCAATAAATGATGCTGGGAAAACAGAATATCCACATGGAAAAACAATTAAACTGAACTATCATATATTACTGAAAAAAAAAATAACTCAAAATGAATCAAATTTAATTGTAAGCCTGGAATTATAAAACTCCCAGAAGAAAACAAAGGAGAAAATATCCTTGACATTGGTCTTGGCAATGTTTACTTAGATAAGACAAAAGCACAGGCAACAAAAGCTAGAATAAAAAAAAATGGGACTACATCAAACTAAAGAGCTTTTGCACAGCAAAAGAAACAATCAATAAACTGAAAAGGCAAACTACAGAATGGGAAAAGACATTTGCAAACCGTGTATCTGATATGGAGTTAAAGCCCAAAATGTATAAAAAACTCATACAACTCAATAGCAAAATAACAAATAATCCAATTAAAATGGGTCAAGGACCTGAACAGACATTTTTTCTAAACAAGACATATAAATGGTCAATAGGTATATGAAAAGAGGCTCAACATCACCAATAATTAAGGAAATGAAAATCAAAACCATGATGATCTATTAACTTATACTTGTTAGAATGGCTATTATGAAAAGACAGGAGATAACAAATGCCAGCAAGGATGTACAACAAAGAGAACCCTAATATATACAGTGCTGCTGGGAATGTAAATTGGTACAGTCATTATGGAAAGCAATATAGAATTCTCGAGAAATTTAAATAGAACTACCATATGATCTAGCAATCCTACCCTTGAGTATACACCCAAAAGAAATGAAATTAGTATCTTTAAAAAAATCTACAAACCATGTTTCTTTTAGCATTTATTCATAATAGGCATAATATAAAAACAATCTAAATGTCTTTCAATAAATGAATGGATATAGAAAAATATACATACATATACATATATATATATAATGGAAAATTATTCAGTCATAAAAAGAAGGAAATCCTGTCATTTGTCACAACATGAATTAATCTGGAGGCCATTATGCTAAGTAAAACAACCCAGACAGAGGACAAATAGTATGTGGTATTAATTCTATGTGGAATTTTTTTGAAAGCCAATTTCATAGAAACAGAGAATAAAATCATGATTGCCAAGGCCTAGGGAAAGAGGGAAATGGAGGTGATACAGGTCAAAGGATACAAATTTTTAGGTGTAAGAGAAGAAGTTCTGATGATCTAATGTATGTCATGGTGACTACAGTTAACATAGTATCACACACTGGAAAGTTGCTCAGTGCAGATCTTGGGCATTCTCATCACAACAGAAAAGGTAACTATGTAAGATGATGGGCGTATTAATTATCTTGGCCTTGGTAATCATTCCACAATGTATATGTATATCAAATCACCACATGGTATACCTTAAATATGTATAACTATATTTTTCAATTATTTTTCAATAAAGTATAAAAAAACACATAGCTAGGGACAAGTAAGCCAGTCACCTTTATAATGGTGGTCCTAAAAACTGAGGCATAGTTTGCTTATTTATCACATTTGTAAATGGAAATCCTTAGCACCAAACTGTAGAGAAGATGGAATAATAATTATTATATCTTTATTTTCCTACTGCTTGAATGTTAATCTTCTTGAATAAATTTGAAATTATTCAAATATAATAAATCTAGAAAAGATATTATTTATATGTAAAAACACATCTAAGACATATTTACTAAAAATCATATTTCTGGATATTATTCATCCTGAAGTAAATTGTGATTTACAAATAGTTTTGGACTTAGTGGTAGGTGGGAAATAACTACAGACCTGTCTCTAAACTCATCTCAAGCCACCTTAACAAATTATGTCCTGCATTACATCTCAAGGGTAGATACAGTTTAAGGAACTGAATGTGCATCCAACAAAATCTAGCCAAAAACCTCATATAAAAAAAATAATGTATATTTTAAATATTTATTTAGTTTCATAAATATATAAATATAATTTAAATATGATTCTACACTTCCACTTATTTTTATAAAACATCAAAAACACCTTTTTGAGCCAATGTGATGATCACTGCCTTGAAAAGATATTTCCTAACATAATTTGTATTTTTATATATTATGGCATATAATATTCAGTAATAATCATTGAGATAGTTAGTCATTTCCTGAATGCAAAGCCATATTTCTAAACTACTGCATCAAAGAATTCTGATGAATTATTATTTGACCTCTACTTATAATTAGGAATATCTTGCTTTTAAGAAAAAAATATTAGTAACTTTTTTCATTTAAAACATTATTAAATCAATAAAGTACAAAGAAATCCCATGAACACAATTCAATCTACACTATACCAATTATAAAGTAGATTTTAACACTATCTTAATAATTATTAAAAGATTACTAAGTGTTAAACACTGAGATGTACATGCTCACAGTAAAATTAGAACTAAAAGATAGGGCTATAAGGAAAATCCTAATACAAATAACAATGGGGAAAAGTTTATAGTGCACCTTATTTTTATATCTGGTCATTGGTCCAAAATCTCTGCCATCCAAAGTCTAGTCTAAATTTTCATTTATTACAACTGGAATCCAGGAAACACACTGAATCCTCCAAATCTCCCTTATGCAATCGTTATAAAGTACATGTCATGTCACTGTCTATTCAGCTGCTTGCATCAGCCAATCAAAATAAGTAAGTATTTAAGGGGCATTCATGAAAAATAATGTCACTATATAGATTGGTTTTCTTATTAATAATATTTAAACTGACATTTTTAAAAAGTCCATCTGTACAGGAGGAAGAGAAGAATACAACACATCTGGCGAAATATCCAATTGGCACTTGGGTCTGATCTATTCCCACCTTTTTATAAGCGATCCAGTCAAACACCCTGTCGATATCTGTTGCCTGTAGCACTTCCTGTGATACTGGATGGGAACTGGCCAAGCCATCAAGCAGCATCACTTCATGCAGAACATCCGTCAGAAATCTCTGTTTTTCCTGCAACACAGTAGACAGGGCGATATCATAGGTGATTCATGGTTAGGACAGAATGTGTGTGACTACGTGAACAGAATCTGTGTTACTTAATTAATGATGTTCATCAGCCTACATGGCGAGACTTAACTCTAAAGAGAACCCGGTAAATTAAATGCCCCTTAAGTTACTCTAAAATGAAAGTGGTAGATTTGAGCACATGAAACAAAATCAATGAGCTACAAATAGATTTTTAAAAAAGTAAACTCTGTGCTTTAACAGTGGTTAAAGCAAATTTGGACAGTGGGCACAGAATGAAACTGACTAAGCCTATTTGTGCATTCTGCAGGGTCAAGGCTACAATTCCAGTTTCAAATAACCTTTTTGGTTGAGTTCAATGTAAGAATAATAACTAAATTTCAGGGTTCCAGTGCTATTTTGCTATTTACATCATTCATTTCTAATAGCATTTGAATAGCTCACTCTCTCTCTCCCTGTGGCTGTGGTGTGTGTGTCTCTCTCTCTTACACACACATACACACACACACACACACGTTTATAATACAAGGCATTATTGACAAGAAACTGTAATACCTGTGGATATATAATATATATGTGAATTCAGTATAATGGACATAAAGTGGAGATGAGTAGGTATTAATATTCCATTACCTTAAGTTTGAAAACAGATAAAATTATGATACTTTTATTCTGTGCTCCTTGAGACATTAGCATTTGCCCTAATAAAAGCTGATTTGTTATGTTAGGAATAAACTGTAAACAAAAAGTACCTCTCTGTTGTTTTTGTTTTAGGAAGCCGGCTTTAAAAGAAACAGCTTGGGTTTTGTTAATAAAAAAGCTGGCAGCTATTAGTCCTCCTGGCCTCCTGCCTTCCTTGAGGGAGGAAAGAAAGAAAAAGGAAGCTGCAAGAGATAACAAGGGCTAAATAGCTGCCAGATAGTTGGGACCTGAGTATCATTGCAGAGGTTAAAGATGGCAACAGTTAAATCGCTCTAGCTAATTCTGAATTCATTCCTGGAGCCTCCTAGCTTTGAGCCAACAGATAAGCAGCCTGTTATTTCTGAGTGAGTTGTAATTTCAAGCTGAAAGTACACCAACCCTGGGTTTTAAAAAATAGAAATGGAGAATAACTATGCTAAGAAAATAATAGTTAATTGGGCATCTATATATGTGTTACTTTAAACATTTTTGTTCATTATTATTGGCTCAGTGATTTAGTATGTTTAATCAGTAATTTAATTAATTAGCCATACAACTATATACAATAATATTTATTTTCTAATAGCTTATTTTTATAGTTTATAGATGATATAGCTAATTTCTTCAGTTCTTTTTTGGCCTACGAGTTTCACATCAATGGTCTCTGCTCCAAAAGAGCACGATGCAGCCATCACTAAACCAAAAGTCCCTCCAAAGCCCAGAAGACTGCTGCAGAACATACAAGACCACAATGACAAGTTCCAACTCACAATGATTAAATTGACAAATATGACATAAATTAATACTGTATTTCTTCTCAAATTAAATTCCTAATTTAAGATGAAATTAAAGAGAATGCAGTTGAAACTTGGGATTTAAAATCTTAAGAACAAAATACTGGTATAAAATATTCAGCTCTTTAAATAGTGATTGCCCATACCATTATGTTACTCAAACAACTGATTAAAAAAAACAGTGTAAAGTGACCTTAAACAGATGTTTCATTTGAATCCTAATTATTAATAGTTAGCAACAATAAATATATATTGCTCAATATTAAAATTTAGTAAACATACTTTGGTTTTTTGAGATATAATTTTGAAGTGGTATAAAGTAATCAGTTATACAGTTATAAAAATACAATCAGGTGAATTTAAAAAATGAAACTTTCATATTTAAGCAAATATAAGTTATACATGACATACTGCTTCATGTTTCTGGAGAAAAATAAAAACAAACCTTTGCTAGTCGATAGAATTTCAAGAAGCGGTGTTTAAATTTAGTAGTATTAGTCATTAGCAAAAAAAAAAAGTTATCCTCTACATTGTTGGAAAGAGTGATAGTATGTAATGGAGGGAAAAGGCAACAAAAGAAATTAATAGGAAAAGACAAGGGGGGAAAAAAGAGAGAAAAGCCTGGCAGAAATGCACTCACAAAGATCAGAAGAGTGAATACCTTAAATTGAGAAGGAAAAAAGAAAATTCTAGCCAGAGGTGAACTCAAATTAACCAAACTACAAAGGGTTTCCAAGAGAGGAAATGCTAATTTTTTATAAGGACCTGTGTCACTAAAAAATAAGAAATGATCTTAGCTTGTCAGTCCTGACTAGGATCATCATCCTCCTTCTCCTTATTGATAACAACAATAACAGCAAAAACTATTAAGTATTGATTGATTCCCCACTGTTGACCTGAGACTATGAATGTTTGAAAATAAAGTTAAGGGAAGCTTAATGTGAGATAAAAGATAAAATAGAATAGTCGCAGTGATCAAAGTAAGTGCTTCCTCTTACAGACTGGAAATGCTATAGAAGTTGGGAGGGAAAAACAAAATGATTATTTTATGAATATATAACCATATATCTACATATATATAAGTAATAGATACAGAAAAATAATAGGATTAGTCACAGAAAGTTTAATGGAAGAGGTAGCTTTTGATGTGACCATTGTAGGAACTTTAAAGGGATGTGTGGGGAGGGGGTAGGAAATAGTATACTTATGGTGTACATTCAACAGTTACTTTTTATTCTTCTTCATATTTTAAGAATGCCATGATATACCACTCTTCCACTTTCAAAAAGCAGCACAATAAGGTAAAATGGAGAACCTACTTACAGGTTTAATGCTATTAGTAATACTAAATCCTACCACTCTAATATGGACGTCCCTTGGAGTTATTGCATGCATGCCTACATTTAAACAGTTCTAATAACAATGAAATATATTATATCACATTGAACTATTTCTATGACTATTATATTACATTTGGATGTTTGGAGAACAATGCAAAGGCTTTCCAGAAAAGTTAACGAGGTTTGGGTAAATGCACAAAGTTGAGAATAACATATAGGGGGAAAAGCCACTATTATTTTATTCATTTATTCATTCATATGTTTACTTAAAAACATGTGTTGAATTTCTACTCTATGCCAGATATCGTACTGTATTTAGACAATAAATATATGACTAAAACCTTAAAAAACTCAAAAGTGGAAGAGAAAGTACACACAATAGATAAACAACTAAATGTATTATACTATGATGGATGTTATAAAACACAGGGTAAAATGATTAATGCATTCAGTAAAAGCTTCACAGAGGAAGTGAATAGGCTGTTGAAGGAAGAAGGGATACTCGGATGAGTAGGGGAAGCAGCTAAAAAGGTGGGGCAAGTCCAAGGAGGGGAACAATGAAAAAATCTACCGTTTGAATCCTCAGTTATCAGGTTGATGAGGGGGTTCTTAATAAATAGGCAGTAGCAGACATAATAACGTAACAAAAGAGGTGCCTCGGGAAAATTAACTAATCTGTGCTATGCAGGATAACTTGATATAGAGAGAGACAAGAGACAGAAAGTAGCACCTGTACTAGGTGGGGATGTGGTGACGATGCATCAAAATAAGTTGTTGCTGAAGGATTGTTGGATCAGTATATTTTTAATGAAAATCAACTGAAATTGATGCTTTAATGCTTTGGTTCCTCTAGTGGATGATGGAGAGGAAGTACTAAGAGATAACTACATGGCTTCTAGAATTGATGGAATTTTTTTTAAAGGGGGAAGGGATTGATAGAAATGGAGAAGTGAAAAAATGTTTAGTTTAGAGGTCAAGATAAGAGATCAACTCTAGACATCTCAAGGAACTTGGCAATGAACATCCAAAAGCAATATGCTTTACAAGCAACTGAAAGCGAAAGCCTAGGTTTAAGATAAGAAGTCAGGTGCTAAACAACTTTTGGCAATAAATTTAGTTTGTATAAAGATATATAAATGAAGTCTCAGAAAAAATTCACTGTTTTTTATTATTTCTTGTAATATCAGGACATTATATGTTTGTATTTAGTACTATATGTAAGGGGAGTAATTAAGAATTGTTTCATGGCATTAGATGCACCTGAGAAATTACATTCCTTGATATCTCAAAATGGCTGCCTGAGCATGTCAAGGCCTGAAGGGTTAAAAGTGAATATGCCTGGTCTAGTCAAAGTCATGGCAATGAGTGGGAACATAAGGGACACTATTAAAAGGCAGGGCTGTCAGTTAAGTTCCTATAAGAAGGCTGACTAATTTTAGTGAAGAGAAATACCAGACAGACACTTTGTCACCAGAAAAGAAAGAAAAAAAATCAGAATAATCTGAATTGAGATAAAAGGAAGTCAGATACATCAAACCAGACAAGGAAGATGATAGCCAAGACTGAGCCAGTTCAAGCAGTTGTGAGGTGCTCATACACATTAAAAGAGAAGAAAAGTTTCTCAGGGTAATGGTGGGTGGAATCAGAGTAGCTACCGGGACTCATATTTTGTTTGCTCATCTGGTTCATTAGATTCTACATAGAAGTGAAATCATATGGTATTTGTCTTTCTCAACTGGCTCATTTCTGTTAGCACAATAATCTCCAGGTCCATCCATCCTGTTGCAAAATCAACTTTTTTTTAGAATAGGCCTGAACATAAATGGCTCTTTTGGTATTTCTAGGAGAAAAGACAGTCAGTCACACTACTGCAAAGAGTCCTAGGCTGGAAGAAGAATATCCGCCATTCCCTAGTTATATGACCTGGAGCAAGTTACTCAATCTTTTTAGACCTCAGCATCCTCATTTGTAAACATATGTGGTTGTGAAGATCAAATAAGAGAATTTGTTCCACAAATATTTACTGAACACCTGTTATATCCAAGATGGTGTGCCTGGTTCTGGGGATGTAGGGGTACAAAGACATCAATCTGACCCTAAATGATTTTATAGCAGTAAAAGAAGAGACAAAGATAAAAACAAGTATTAAAACACCACCTGCTATATGTAAAAATGAAGTAGGTTCAAGATACAGTGTGACTGCATGGCGGCTGAAATTTGCTCTGCCTGGCACAAAGCAGGAGTAGCTCCTGAATTGATATTTTGAGTTGAATCTTTAAGGATGATTTGAGTTTTCTGGAGCATACAGCACAAGGGGGCATTTTGGACAGCAAGAAATGCATGGGGAAAGTCATGGAAGTCTGAAATGACATGATCTGTTGGGAAGACCAGGATTTTGTGAGGCAGAAGGTGAGTCTAATGAGGTAAATGATGAATGATCTACACAGACATACAAGAATAAAATCATCAAGAACCCTCTATGCCAAGTTAGGAAGCTAGAATTAAGAAGTAACATCATCAGACATAGGTCTGGAGAGATAACTATGAATAAATAGTGGAAAGTGAACCAGAGTGAGAAGCACCGGGAAACAATAGGGCAAAAGTAGGACCATGCTGCATAATTATGCACAAATAGCACACAATATGGGCTTTATCTTTGTGATCACAAAATATTGCACCAATTATCTCTCTAAAATTTGGTCATTTGGGGAATGAGCAATGGTGATGAAACAAGGTGCTTACTTTGGAATTCCAAAATGTATGAGTTAATGTAGATATAAACATAGACACAGACATACATAAAGATATATATGTAAATACACACATATATCCAAATAGATATAAATATTGTCCATTTCAGTAAGTTCACTTGCCTACATTATGTAAAGTGATGTCTTATTCCAGGGTTTAATATCACAATGTCCTCTTGAATAAAGATAAAGGCACTTTCTAATCCTGGGAATCAAATCAATAAGAATGTCTGATAAAAATTATTTAAGCAATGTAATCTAATTCCATACATGTTTACTGACTGTTTCATATACATATATGCCTTATGTTAGAGTTTGGGGAATCAAACACAATTGCATCACAATTCCTGCCTCCTGGCAACTCCTATTATGAAAGGAAAGATAGTGCTATTTGATGGCTGAAGCATTAGTAGCATAAACAAAGTACCATGGAAGTAGATAGCAAAGGAAAATTTATAGGTAAAAATGCTTTCAGCATCTATGACCATGTTGATTCCACCTCAATTTATCTATTATAAAGAGAATAAATAACATATATGTAATTTATGTTTTATCTCTATGGAAATCTATTTTACCACAAGATAAAGACATTTGATGTCATAGGTTAAATAAACAAAATGCCACACAAATCATCACCAATGTGAAGCCCTTGCTTACACAAGGCTAGAGCAAGGGATACAAATATACCCAATATTTCATGATTTGGCTTTTTACTATGGTTCTTCATAAAATTAAAACATGACAAAGGCTAAAGCAGAGGAATATGATCAAGAATTTAAACAAGAAATGCAAACACGTTTGGGGAGAATATCAGTTTTTTTATGAAATGTTGTATCTCTAACTTTGTATCTTTGTATATTGTATCTGTAACTTTGTAATTATCATCTTTTGTAAACACATAACATAATGCTGTATTTATAAAAATTAGAAATTATTTGGATTCCAATTTTCCTAAAATGTCAAAAGATTTATATTCTGTAATTTTATATTGTCATCCTACTTTTATAAACTTTTTATATGTCCAAAACTATTTTAAGCTTTACTCAGTTTAACGTTAGCTAGATATACTTGGGAAATATTGTTATTATTTAGCTGATTAGTTAACATTTTATAGACAGCTAAATCATACTGACAGATGAAATAAAACTAAAGAGCTAGTGAAAATAAATATTGCTTCCATAAAATCATGTGCTACAAATTTAACATTTCAAAATCTCATCTTTAAAATACACATGTGCAAGATGTTAATCATTTTCATGTGCAGCTTATTAAAGCAGTCCACTTACGTTAAAGTCAAAGTTGTGTAAATGCATGTATATACAGTAAGCATTAGAGAATAATTTTTAAAATAGTCACCATTAATGACAGCAATGAAATAAGCACTATAATGAAATTGTTGCTTCTGTACTTGTTTCATAATCTTTTACAGAAAGTGGTACTTGAACACAATAATCCAGGCAGATATCTATTGACATAACAGTATTCTGTGTTTTCACACCAGCTTTACACTAAGTACCTGAAATGTGTTCTTTTTTTTTTAACTATCAACCACATTTCACCTACTGCCAAGCCACAAATGCTCTAAGATGACTTAATCAATGTACAAACTAAAAAAGCAATTATGTTACTATAAGAGTGTCTTAGATGATTTTACAAGCCTCTCATAACCCCAAATAAGTCCAAATAACTCCCTGCACAGGTTTTTATGAACTGCTGTACTCTCAAACACGACTAACACAGAGAGAGTGGGTTAAACTGTGAGTCTCTTCAATGACTACATCCTTCAGCTGCCTTATGTTTTGTTTGTGACATCCAAGTTAAATCTGTCATGCCTCATATTATCCAAGATGTGACACAGCTGAGGGAAAATGCTAAGATGAAACATCAAATGTACTGCATTAGATACAACCAAATGCTGAACCTTCTGCAGACTTACTCAAGATGCTTCAAAGTATAATAATGGCCATTGGCACAGTTACCATCAGTCACTTGTGTTTTTATTGATTATAATATTCCTGAGTCTTCAGAAATAATCATGAAGGTACTAAAAATAATGTTAATCACAATAATAATTATGAACAGGTTGTCTAATTACACAGCTCACTCTGATTCTAGCAGCCAAAAACAATCTCTGTGAACAATCACGATATGCCATGTGCATTCATACAGAATTTGACAAAAATAATTCCCCTGTTTCATTACAAAACCTTTTATTACAAAATTGTACGGGTGTAATTTTGTAACATTACAATGTCACACTCAAGCACACCATACAACAGTCTAGGAGAAATATTCAAACTGCTATCCATCTAGTGTGAGACATTCACATCCCTTACTGACCACACTCAAGCAAGCCTTACTTCTGCAGGATCCTGTATAACCCTCTTGAAAAGGTCATATTATTTGGCTTCCCTTTATTTTTTAGGATTTATTCACTCCTTTTCTTCTGTTTTCCTTCATTTATCCAATATGTTTCACACATTTTTATCTCAATATTATTTTAATTCAATAGATGAGTTCCTAATAAAGATATAGTAACTTATAATCTTTCATAAATGTTCTGGTGACCTTCATTTCATAATTTTTTGTTAACTTTTGGCTAGCCTTTTATCACTGAACACTTCATAGATGCTATACTTTGGGTAAAATGCTGACAAATAATGGTGCAATCGCAGTCCTTAACTTCAGAAAGCACATCGTTTGGTGGGGGTATCTACTTTGATTCTTTTGCTGAACAATGAACTCCTTCCCCTTCTTCTGTATGTAACTTCAGATCTCCTTCACTGATTTGAAGCTCCTGAGAGATAAGTTTCTTCATCTTTTTAATAAAATTCTACCTGTATTTTGGCAGTTAGAATCTTTTCCTCTATGTCTACACTTAATTTTTTGACTAGCTGATTAGATAGTTCAATAAAATCAAATTTGCCAATCTTTTTGATACTCACACACTTCTTTATCACATTCATCACAAAAGGATATCTATTTTGCGAGCACATTCATAATAAGCCAATTGAGCACTATAATATTTGATTGGTAAAATGTAATTCAGAATATTTTAAATGCATACTGAATAATCATCTTAAACAGATTCAATTTCTGTTCAAATGCTCAAGGAAACTTTCTTATACCATTCAGGTCTAGAAGAATTCCAAGGATAAGCTAATCACTTCCCAAAAATTATTAACATGGTTACCAAATGGCTAATTGACCTTACATCATTTTAGTTTGTGAAATAAATAATTCAAATGACCTAATACTGTAACAAAAATATTAACTTGATGAATAAAATTTATTAAATAACACATCTTGTACTTTTATTTAAATATGTATGATACCAAATGGCCAGTTCATCAAATAGCCTTAACCTAATAAAAGTTTATATTTGTTGCCAGATCATAGAAGTCTGTACTTTCCAATAAAAATAAAAAGCATTTCTTCAAATTTGAAATATTTAATAACTCATATATAAACAACTCCAGAACTCAGAGTGCCTACGGCTCAGAGAGTTAAGCAATTCAGAAAGGAAGTTCCATTTTAATCCCAGACCCTATACTACTGTATCTCAAAGTAAGCTATTTTATAACATACAGGGGAGGGCAAAAGTAAGAGCACTGTGCCATTGTGACATTCTTTTGAGTTAATAAAGCTACTGTAATAACCAAAACCTGCATGTTTCCTTCCATACGATCAACCGTAAACCTACTGTTGCTGACCCCTAAATGTAAATTAATTATAAGGCTGGTAGAAAAAAATTTCACTTTTCAGAATATAAAATCTGGGCTAGTAATACATTTATCAAATGCAAAAATATTAAGATATTAGCATTCCAGAATTACTAAAAAGTGTAGTAGGTATACTCAAAAGTATTATGTTAAAGAAATGTCTCTGCTCTAATTTTTAATATGAAATATATAATATATTCCATTAGAAAACTATTTTTAGATTAAAAGTTTATGCCATTCTACTTAAGTACTCAATAGTGGCAATAATATTGATAACAATGGTAGAAGGACTAAAAATGTCTTTGATTCTTAAAACCATCCTCTGACAAAACAGTACAGGTACTTCATACATATCTTGAAGATAAAAAAGCAAAATTACATAACTAGTAAGTGTCAGAGAGTCAAAAATTTAATACATGAGATAGGTAGAAAAAAAAGAATTGAACTTCATTCTAGGAAATTGTAAAGAACCTTACTCTGACAAAAACAATTTAACTAAATTGGTGAAATAGGCCTGTGAGACTTGGAGGGCACCAATGTTCATGCTCTCATCTGTGTATTCCCCAACTCTAACCAAGAAACTTCCAAAAAATGGTCATCCCATTGATGTTTTTTAAGTAATGAAAAATGAACAAATCTGTATAGATCAATCCTGAGAAATGGTTTGTCAATTAGGGCTCAAAAACATGCCATCAAAATGCTTAGCAATGAAAAGGAAAATATTATTTTATTGTGAGAAGCCAAGTTACCTATTTGCCATGTATAATGTGCACCCACATTTTTAGCCCAAACTTTCAGGAAAAAAATCTGTTTTAATATTTAAATTCAATTTTTTATTTATTTATATTTAAATATTTAGTTTTTGTATTATAAAGAAATTTTAGCATTTATTTTTGAACATATTATGGTACATGAAATTTTATGTAACAAATAATTACAAAACACAAGAACAGATACAAGGTATTTCAGGTACTACCCATGTATAATGCATGTCCTTATTTTTCCCTCAAAAATTTGGGCAAAATAGCTTGCATTATACCTGCAAAAATGTGGTACGTTTAGGCCTGGGATGTGCTATGACCTGTCAGCTTTCAAAAGAAGGCAAAGATTCCAAGAAAAACTCCTTATTGTCTTAAAAGTAAGGCAAAGAATTTTGCTTAAAGAAGTATTTTGAAATGGTCATCTTCAAACATGCATTACGTTTAAAGTCCTTCCAGTTGGACTGATCATGTGGATGGCAGGAGGAGTATGAATTAATGCCAAATTTTGCTCTGAAAGAGCAATTGACCTAAACTCATCTTTAATCAGACAACTTGACAAATAAGTATTTAGATGCAAATATCCCACCATACCACTAAGGACACAACTGCAATCAAAAGAACAGATATTTTTTTAAGTACTTGTCTTCCAAGCAAGGCTGCAAAGCTTAGAGGAAGGACTTAGAACTTAACAGAGCAAAAGGTATTCGACATTTAAATGTAAAAAATGACTATTGTAACTAGGTCAATTTGAATCAATATTAGAGAAGATGTTTAAGCCATATTATATAAAAATATTAATAGGTAGCTAAATGTTTTTATTGTTTCATTTGGCTGATCCACTGAGAGACACTGCACTAAATTTCATTTTCCAGATGTATCTATGAATATGAACAGTCTGGTTGAGGTTATAGATCTGTGTTTTTTGAGTTATTCCATAAACAAAGCAACTTCTGACATTGGTACCGTTAGTCAGCCAAGAGCAAAAACAAAACTTCTAAATTTATCCACACCTACTAACTAAAACCAATACACTAAAGATAAAATACAGTGTATAACCAATATGTAGCAGCTCCATATGTTAATAATACCATGAAGTTTATTCCATAGAAATTAGCAAAACAAATGACTCATTTTAGGTACTGATAATTCTTTGAATTAATTAATAAACAATGAATGAAATGTATAACTGAATGTAATAGCAAAAAAGTGGCAGCAACTCTTAAACTAGTTTATATAAAATTATTGAAGTAGTATACTGCTAACAGCATTCAAGAAAGGCATCACTGGATTATCAATCTGAAGAAATGGAAACAAAATGATTAAAGGAATTCATTGGACACATGTATTTGAAGTAGGTTCTCAGAGAAAAAAATCATTCTTATATATCTTAATTTTTAAAGACAAATATGACCCAAATAGGACACCTCTAATCATTAGAAAAAATATTTCATCAATCCAAGGGAGAGAGAAAAAGCTAACGATATGAGTAATCTCAAGAAGTGCTTAATTAAAATGGAACTACTTTTTGCCCTGGCAATTCCACTGCTGGGATTAGACCCTAAGAACCCTGAAACACCAATCCAAAAGAACCTATGCACCCCAATGTTCATAGCAGCACAATTTATAATAGCCAAGTGCTGGCAGCAACCTAAGTGCCCATCAATAAATGAATGGATCAAAAAATTATGGCACACTTACACAATGGAATACTATCTAGCAGAACGAAAGAAGGGGCTCCTACCCTTTAAGACAGCATGGATGGATCTGGAGAGCATTATGCTAAGTGAAGTAAGCCAGGTGGTGAAAAAGAAATACCATATGATCTCACCTATAAGTGGAACCTAATCAAAAAAACAAACAAGCAAGCAAAATACGAGAGACATTGAAATAAAGAACAAACTGACAGTAACCAGAGGAGAAGGGTGAGGGAGATAATTGGGAAAAGAAGAGGAAAGGTCATCAAGGAACAAGGATATAGGACACATGGACAAAGCCAAAGTAAGGTAGGATCCAGGGTGGACAGTGGGGATGGATGGGGCAGAGGAGAGTGGTGGTGGGAACATGGAGACAACTGTACTTGAACTTCAGTAAAAAAAAAATGGGGGGGCTTGCTTAAATTTGTGAATGGTAGGTAAGAGAGATAGTTCAACTTAGTGTCAAAACATGTTCTACCCAAAATTATATTTTTGAATTCATGGTTAAGAAGAAGTCCCTGAGTGGTGGACTGCATGGTGTCCCAGCCATTACTATACTGCTGGAGCTCAAGAAAAACGATAATAAACTCATGTACTCTCAAGCTACCTAACAAAATGTCTTACTGTATTTCACTGAGAACAAATATATGTCAAGTGCTTAATGACAAATAGTAAATGCCATTTAAGTCTTATTATTACAAGTACTACTAGAGTGAGTGAGGCAAAATTGTTATCGACCTCATATTATCTCCTCCCTTCCTTCCTCCCTCTCTCTCTCTTTCTGCTTTATCTTCACAGGAAGCTCTTTTGCATCTTTTCTTTGTAGAACTTGAACTCACTGTTTTCATTTTTGACATTCTTCTCTAGTAACATCCGAACAATGTTAAAGTAACCTTGATGAAAACAAAAAAAAGTCCCATTATGTGTCATGGACTGAGACAGTAACTCCTTCCTTAGAAATGAACTGTGTTCTAATGTCTTTTCAAACACATAGCTGCATGATTAAGGATGATTAATAATTAGAAAACTAACAAATTATTCTCTGATTTGCCAATTTAGTCCCCAGCTTTCACTTTTGGTTGTGTTTGTGTTAGAGGTTTTGCAAAGCAAATTCTTGTAAACATATTTGAAAAAAGGCTGAATAATATTAGATGTTGAACAATTCATATATTGTAGGAAGTTAAGATTCTTACCAGGGGCAGCAAAAGGGATGGATTAAACAATGGTATGATCTGCTATTGCCAATTATGTATATTATAATGTAATCTATGTATTTAATTATAATATACATGTGTATAAATATATATACACACAGAGAGAATATTGCATTATTTGCTATAATTTTTAAGCTTTATCAACATTTTGATTTATCAGGTGACATCTGACAACATTAACAAGTTGAAATATTTTTGCTTACAAACTTCTCCTACTTGAAAAGGAAAAAAATATATGGGTTAATTTTCCCTGCAATATTTCCTGATATAAAAAAGAATGACCTTGCATTATTGTTAGGCTCTAAATTCAGGTTTTTTTCTACAAAGTGTTTAATCTTGTCAATTTATTGGTTGCTTTTGAAATTTCTAAAGAAATGCAGAAAGACCTTGACATCTTGCAAACCTGAACACAGTTTTTGGAAAAAAATATTTTATTCCAAAGGGAATGCTTATTTATCTTTTATCTTTAAGTTTAAAATATACAAACTCTAAAATACTTCACATCTTTCTGAACAAAATTACTTTGCAATTTTAAAAACTCTTTGTATTTTTAAGTCAGTGGCGGAACATGGAAGACCTGCTGCTTTCTAACCAACAGCTCTGTTTGCTTGTTTGCTTTGCCCTTAGTTCCACCACTGCAAATCCACCCACCAAGGACCCTGAATCTGTCCACCCCTGGCAAAGTGAGGCCTTCCAGCTGTATCCTTCTCAATTTGGGCCAGCTCTGAGCCTCCTAACAACATAGCATGATGTCTTAGCTGAAGCAACTGCCTTACACAGTCAATGCACTGAGTTATGGACTTGCTGCACCCCTTGCTGGGCTACCAGGGTATGGTTTAACAACCGAAGAGCTAAGAGCCACCAACAGCAGCAGCAACAGAGCACAGGCTTTGGGAGCATGGACTCTGGATCCTATCTGACCCAACGCATCACCAGCTTCCTGGACCAGTGGCTACACTCAGCTCTATGGGTACCAATGCAGTTACCAGCCATCTCAATCAGCCCCCAGCTTCCCTCTCCACCCTGGGATATGGAGCTTCCAGCTTGGGTTTTAATGCAACCACTGATGACTTGGGTTATGAAGACTAAACTGCCTCCTGGAAGATTAACTTCAATGATCAGACATCCTCGTGGAAATGCCAGGTTATGTGAAGACCTATAGAACCTCCTTTTGTGGGAGATTTTTAAATATACTGGCAGGACATTCCTGTTTTAGTCAGGTATTAATTACAAGTGTTAGATGGGATGATGCTCAGACTCATCTTCTGATCAATGTTCCAGGAAACATAGAAGGAAAAATGAAGGTTCTTAAAGGGCCCACCAACCAGCAACCTGAAATGGATAAACCAATCTCTTAAGACCCTGTCACGGCTTTAGATCACAGCTTTTCCTGATTCTGAAAGTGATAAAAAAAACATTCTAAACACCTCACCAGGTGCACCCAACCATGATGAAAAAGAAACAAAATGAAATTGTGAAGGAAGGAAGGACACAGCCTTCTTAGGCAGAGGTGTTCCAATGTTTTAGCCAATCCTGGTTGAATTTTAGGAATGGACAGTCTCCAGGTCACTCACGTTTCATGGCCAACTATTAGGTGGCACTGGAAACCTTTTCAGGGCTGTGTGTGAATTGTGTGACTGATAGTCCCAGATGCACTACTTTATTTTAAAAATAATGTTCATGAGGAGTCAATATGCAGTTTAAGAGATAATCAGTGTCTGTCTTATATAAATGGCACATCTGTGGTTTTTATCTGTGCTAGACTTCAAAATTGTGTGCCACCTTGAACTCCACCTCTGCAGGGGTTCTTCCATGATCGAATAGGTTATAATTATAAGCAAAATTCAGAGCAACTGAGTACTTATCTACAGAGATTATCTTTGACTGGAGGTGAGCTGCACTGAAACGTGACAACAAAATGTGTCTGTGCTAGTAGAGTGAGAGCAGAGACACAAAAGGACAGGAAGTCATCTGTAATTTATGGTTGGTGAGCCTGCAGGAAAGACATTCGTCAATTACTCTGACCCTGATGAATTTATAAACTGAGATCATCATTGTTTATGCTTCCAGATGTTAAGTGGAAAAGTTATATATGCATAAACCTTTTGTTCCCTGGATTTGGCAGAAATGTACAATTATATTAAAATAGTTGTAGTACAAAAAAGAAATCACCCTTTACTTAAGAACATACATGAAATTTCAATTTGCATCTTTGTTGTGAATTTCTTTTAAATCATATAGAAAAAAAGTAAGATAGTGTGACATAAAAACTCCCAGACACACACCTAAATATATGGAAATATATGTGAAATATATGAATACTAATGAATTATATTTGTTTTTTCTTCCCCTTCTAAAGATATTTTATTTAATAAAAGCTAGTTTTCCATTTAAAACAGTAAATGAAGTAGATTTACATTTTCTGAGACATAACACACCTTAATACATTTAAACTCTTCAAAATCTTCCATTTCCCAAAGAGCTGTGAAGCCAAAGTCTTCATTCTTATAGAACTACAAGTGTAAACAAAAATTTGAATGTATTATCTATTCTTCAGTTGTATTTTTATCCTCAAAAATGTACTTGTGCCATAAAAGTTCTAAATCAATTAATGTACTTCAACAATTAACAGATGATTATCCTCCCTTATTTGTTCTTCTTCCTAACAGATGCCCTTAATGGGGCTACCAGCACATCGCTGACATAATGTGTAAAAAGCACAGAATTATCCAAAAATGTAAACATAATTTATTGTTATTACAGCAGCCTTAGTGAGAAGCATTTTAACATGTTAGTGTAATGGGTACAGTTCCTGTTTTAAGTGTTATTTCTTGCTAGAAATTCTTAATATCTCTTCAGCCACCATTGGTTAGAATCTAAGTCTCTGGTTTGCTCCTTAACACTAAGATCCCTTTGGGAATACCATGATCTGTACACCGTTTGAGTATCAACTTAATCTTCAGTGCATCGGGTGTATGCACAACAGAACTCCTCCTACGAGTCCTCAGACTTCAGCTATGGTGGGCCAAAATCTGTCCTTTAATGCATCAGCTGCTGCCCTAATTCCAGCTCTTTTTTCTTCCGTGTACTGTCTTTGTCTTTATATAGATCTATTTTCTACCAATGCCTAAAATTACTCTGACCACTTACATAAAGGAAAAAACCAACCCTTTCTCCCAGAAGACAAGGCTACCACTCCCCAGTTCCTTTTAAGTAAGAAAAAATATTTTTCTACTCTTTAAAAAAAAAAGTCTCTATTTTTAGCAGGGGGAAAAAAAGAAAAACCTTGCAGCGGAGTGAGAGAGGGAAGAGTGAGGGAACGTACAGAGATGCCCATTCTGAGGATTGTTACTCCCAGGAGACCCAAGCAGACACTCCTACTTTCCTTCTCGTCTTTCAAAGCAAATGTCACTTTTAAGCTACTGAACAGAATCAAAGAGACCACAGACTCTTGGGACTAGTCATAAGAAGCCTTTAAATATTTTATGTTCAATACGTGTCTGTCATTTGAGAATAAAATATAACTGGCCAATTGAAAACAATTGGGTCACCTTCTAATTTACTGAAAACTTATGAGTAAAGTATTATATGTGGATTTGGATCATAATAAACAAATACAACTATATGAAAAATCATATACATATACATAATTTATTTTGCATTCAGTATTTATAAAGTAAGACTCTAAAATGGATATTTATTTCCCAAAATATCTTTTTCTGACCCCATGGTTCAGCTGGACAAATATATCTTGATATTAATGAATTATAAACAATAGTACCAATACACCAAGTGTAACTGAAACATACATTAACTAACTTTGAAAGGCACGTGAAAGCATTTTCCCAAAAACATTAAATCAAAGATGGACTTCAGAAGTGAACAGCTGAACAAGTAAAATATTTACTAAAACCCAGATTTTTTTCTCTAGTTTTCTGAATAGTAGAGTATTTATTTTTTATTTAGAATGATTAAGCAGTGTATCTTTACATTTCAACTGTAAAAAAATAAAACACTCAACTAAATAAACCCTACACAGTAATCCCCCTTACCCATGGTTTCATTTCTCCAAGGTTTCAGTTATGTGCAATCAAATATGGTCCCAAAATACTAAACACAAAGTTCCAGAAATATACAGTTCACAAATTTTAAATTGCATGTGTCTAGTAGCATGATGGAATCTCGCCATGCCCAGTTAGTCCCAGCAGGGATGTGAATCATCCCTCTGTCCAGTGCATCCACATGATATACATTGCCCACCTGTCAGTCACTCAGTAGCTTTCTCAGTTATCGGACTGATCATCAGAGAGAGAGAGAGACCACGTCCACATAACTTTTTTACAGTATATTATTATAATTGTTCTATTTCATCAATAGTATTGTTGTCATTCTCTTACTGTGCCTAATTTATAAGCTAAACTTTATTGTGAGTACGTGGTGTAGAAAAAAGCATAGTCTATGTAGGGTTTGGTACAATCCACAGTTTCAGGTACCCACTAGGGGTCTTGGAACATATCTCCCTCAAACAGAGGAAAACTGCAGTTTCTATTTCATTTTACCAATGATTTTCTCCACTTCTCTTTGAATGAAAATAAAATAATTTAAAAAGTAAAGATAATTACACTGCAATGCCTATAAAATTTTGCAGGTAATTGTTGTTGGAGAGTTATTAAAATGATGCCTAGTCTAATGACAGAATTCATTTTTACCATTTTGGTCCTGCCCATGCTAGAGACAACTGAGAACATCCATCGAGATTTGGGATAATACATTTTGAGATATCCTGAGTATTTAGCATAATCAAGTTTAGTTGCATGATTCTTCATTAATAGGCATCTTTATGCCCAGGTATGTGTCCTCATAAAAATTTAGGGAGAATTCCCAGTCTGCAGATTTATTGGTACATAAAGTTATTGCTGTGTGAAGCTCCATAGCATCCCAATTGATTTAATAAAAGAACATACACTCATGGTTAGTAATTCTCATTATAGCAGCATGTCCTTACAATGCTATATTCAGGAAACCAAAGGACACACCTATAATATAGATACAAATTATAATGAAAACCTAGGCATTATGCACAAGGGATATGATTTTGCCTTCACCGGTACCAGGTTGGCAAAGTAAGGAATTATTCACAGTATTATTTTGCTACATATCCTTTTCCTGTATTAAAACTTTTTTATAGACCTGGCTGGTGTGCCTTAGTGGATTGAGCATGAGCCGGCAAACCAAAGGGTGGCCAGTTCGATTCCCAATCAAGGCACATGCCTGGATTGCAGGCCAGGTTCCCCAGCAGAAGGTGCATGAGAGGCAACCACACATTGATGTTTCCCTTTCTTTCTCTCTCCCTTCCTTTCTTTCTCTCTCCCTTCCTTTCTGTCTAAAAATAGATAAATAAAACCTTTTAAGAAGAAATTAGAAAAAACTTTATCACAGACTTTTTCATAATGAAAAATGATCAAGAATTATTAAAGAATAATAACTATGTTTCATAAGACTCCTTTTCTTTTTTGAAGAAACATGGGAAGATTTAATATGACTGCCATTAATAGCATACTGTAACTTGAACCATACAATAACGTCTCTAACAGTCAGCTTTGACAAAATAACATCAAGCAAAATGCCTACTCATCCTATGAAATGTATCCTTAGCCCTGAGCTGAAGAAGTTGCTTCTGATGAACTTGACTCTTATTGCTGATGAATGAAACATTATACAAAACCTATGTTCTTATAGAATAGTCTACATTGCCAATGTAAATAAGAATTGATTCTATGAGACTGAGTCTAGATACAAAGATCATAGTAATTATTTTGTAATCTATATAAAATTGCTATAAGTCTCAAGTGTCAAAATAGACTACTGGGGTTGGAAATATTAGGGCATCTATACATAAAATCAATGCACCTTTCTCACAGAGCATTCATTTTCTAGGTCGACGATGCCTGCTCACATTTGTGTAGTGGTTCATACATTTCAAGGATGTTGCAAGTTATTTTATCTTCACCAGAATTATGTGAGCTTGCTAAATCTGTACAATTGCCCTATTTTTCAAATGATAAGGATAAATCAGAGAAGTGCAATGCTTTACCTGGAATCTGAATTTCTTCTTTCCAATACATTCCTCTGACCTTACATCATACTACTTGTAAGGACCCCTATCTACAAAGTGATAAACTTGATTTGTTTGTTGGGGAACAAAACTGTTGTAATAGTTTTTTTTTTCATATAGTGTTCCTAAAGTAAAAAAAAAAACTGATTACTTCTGTATCAGAAACTGGCTCTGAAAACACACACACATACACACAGAACCTAAGACTTTACTAATAGTTACACAGCCTAAACAAGTACTGGCCTAAATCAGTATGAGATCTTCTTAACAATACTATGCAATTCTGGGCTTCTTTACTGCTATTCCACTGAAAGTAGGTTGTAATAATAATCTTCCTAACAAATTGAAATAGAATGTCAGTGCTTGAGCCTTGGTGTCTAAAAATGATAAAAGCACTGTTTTTGAGATTAGAGGCAAAGGAAGTCAGCTTCCTACATTTCTTAACTCCTGACATGAGACTGACTCCTGGTGTTCCTATTTCAGGCTGAGCTCTAGTGAAGTTCAAGTCACGCTCCCTAGATAAGCTTTTGTGCATATCACAGGAGCATTAGTCACTGCTGACACAGCCATCACTCTCGTCCTTCCTAGTATTTCTTTCACTCTTTTGCTGATGCCATTATGAAAAATAGTGCTGGCACAGTCTTAACGTCACTTAATACCCCCTTTTATTTATATGGCTAACTTATTGTTAAAATTTTGTGAGCAAAGGAGATATTAATGATATATAGAAGAGCAATTTACTTAGATTTTCTGCTTAGAAGCTTTATAAGTTGAGTCTATTGAGGTACTCCACAAACTAATTAAAGAAAGCTACTAGAAAGCAAAAGCGATCAAAGATCAGAAGTATTTATAATCTTCACAATTTAAACATAGAGACATCATAAGAAGACCTATTTTCCCTCCCTATTGGGTAATTAATTATGATGGAGTTTAATCTTCATATCCTACTTTGATAGGGTGAGCCTTCTCTGTCATTGTACTCATGCCAGTATTAATTACCACTTCTTAATTACAAAATTAGGATTTCCAAAAAAAATAAAATCTTACATTTTACTACCCCAAGGTTTTTATACTTCCAGTGGATGATTTGTGTTCTATTAAGAATAAAGTCTCAGATTGTTCATATTTAATACCATTTACAAAAATGTTCTCTAGAAAGCATACATTTATAACTTAACTGATGAAAATGATACAGGAATATAAAAAAATTATTCAAAGAAAAAATCCAGTGTAAGGATATTGAAACTTAGGATATATTGTCCTAATAATGGTTTCATCATTGAAAGCTGTCAGTTTTCACTCCATGTATAATTCTTTTGATTACTTTTTAATCCAAGGGGCATTTTTCACAATGATGAATAGAAAGGATTTTATCATAGGTAGCTGAATGAGCTGGGAAATAAAGCTTACCTATGTGAGTAACATGTCATTTGTAATAAGGACATGTTTTAATATTAAAATATAATGAAATTATAAATCAGTAATAATCCACAGCATAATGAATATTAAATTTTAAAGAAAGTTGGCAGGAAGTCATCCAAAAACCAAAAGATGTTTTTGGAAATGTTTCAATATTCTTAAACATTTAAGTTTCAAATTTTACATTTGTGAAAGAATACTTTAATTAATTAATATTACATGGTATTAGTGATTTTTCTTCAAAATTCTTTAAAGGCATTTTTAATTAATTTCAATGCCATGATAAAACAGCGCAAGTAAGATTTTAAAAACTGTATCATATATACATACACACCTAGATATATACGGCTCAATAAAATCATCTCATGCATTTGTGCAAATGAACCATGTCAACTTTACAAAATATGGACAAAACTGCATGAACATAATTAAAACATAACAATACACTATATACCACTGTAACGTATTTTCTGTGAGGTAGGTCAGGTCACATGTTCTCCTCAGCAGGACCTGGCAGAAGTTCTCTCATGACTCACAGACACCTTCCTATTTCACCTGGGCTTAAATGTTCTTGGAATGATACTTGCAATCATGACACATAATTAGACAATTGCTTACTATTGATAATTTATACATCAAAAAGAGTGGTATAATGAATATACAGGGGAAGGCATACATAGGTTTACAGTTGTTCCTATGGAAAAATATAAAATACAATCATAAATAATATAAGAATAAACTATGTTTCATGTACTCAGAACTATAAACCTACTTTTTCGCAGCCTGTATGTTATCACCTGTGATATTTCAAAGGTAAAATTTGACCTTCCACAACTTTCACACAATAACACCAAATAAATTTAAAGTTTGACTTCCAAAACAACATATGTCCTGGGTTCTGTTTAATAATAACAGTCACTATCGATGAATGACCATGTTATTTAAAACTTCAAAAACTTATATTCAAGACATATGAAAATCACACCCTCCTTCCATTTTTGTTTCTGGGATGCTCTAAGGGGCAGTAAACCCTCCTTCAGGTTCAGACGTACAGGTGTGTTCCCAGAGGGTGGGTGCAGTGTGCACGACTTGCAGAGCCGTCACACGAGCAGCCGTCAGTGGGCATCGCTGTGACACAGCGGCCCTGCACCAGTGCGGTGAGCCTGCCTGCTTCCCTGAGAGGGCAGAGCTCACACTGTGTGAATGTAATCACCCACTCAGATAGAAACAAATTCCCTAGAGAAAGCAATATCTGAAAGCTTATATGAAAGGAGACTACTGTAAATTACATTGCATTTTCCTCATTCTACTCCTCAAAAATCAATGAAGTGGGGGGAGAGAAACATAAGAAACACCCAATTTCAAAGATAAAAGCACTGTATAAGAATCAAGGAAATGCACCCCTCTGGGCAGGTGACCTGGCCATTGAACCTGAGGATGACCACATTTCTTCCCAGAGTGCATCTACAACAGTGGCACATAAACCGGTTTAGCTCATTTCTGGGTTTCATCACATTGAAGTAACGTTAAGTTCTCATTTTTCTATATATTGAAATGTCCCATTCACTTAAAATAACACATTACTTACTGTTACATTCTCCATTTAAGGGATAGTTTGTCTTTGTTATAAAATGCTGCAATAAATTTCAAATATTTCTATTTAGAAAAGTTGTAGCATTTTGAAATCAACTTATAACAAATCAAACTCTTTAGCTCTAATCATTTAAAGAGATACCTTTGGGAATACTATTTTAGTGTACAAATTAAATGACAAATTAAAAATTACAAAATACAAATTTTAAATCTGCTTATTTTATTGGGCAATGTTATTGGACATCTAATATTTTCCATGCATCAATATGCATTTTAAGTAATTTTTAATGATTAAAAAAAAAATTCCAGACCTGGCTGGTGTAGCTTAGTGGATTGAATGTGGGCCTGGGAACCAAAGGATTGCAGTTTGATTCCCAGTCAGGGCACATGCCGGGGTTGCAGGCCAGTTCCCAGCAGGGGATGCATGAGAGGCAACCACACATTGATATTTCTCTCCCTCTCTCCTTCCCTTCCCCTCTAAAGATAAAATAAATAAAATATTTAAATAAATAAATAAATAATAAAAATTAAAAAAATCCCAGTGTAACCCCAGAGCAATCTTTCACTGGGAGTTGTCAACAGTTGCAGAAAAATACACTTACCATGTTCCAGCCAGGGTAGAGGTAGTCTGTACCAACAAATTCAAAGTAGTGAGCAAAGCCTTCCTTCAGCCACACATCTTCCCACCACACCGGGGTCACGAGGTCACCAAACCACTGCATTGATAAAATGAATGGGCATCCAATCAAATCAAATCTATCCCAGAATAATTCTATCTGAAATTAAATGTATTACACTATGATTATCCTAACTGCAGTTCACTCTTTAGTTGATTTGGGGATCTTAAAATGAGTTGTGGTAAGACTATTATTGATTTATTCATACTACTTGGATAAGACTAGTTTTTTATATAAATGTATGCAGAGAAGAACAAAGATAAAATAATCAAAGAACACAAACACACAAAAATTTACCCTGCAGAAGAAAGGACTCAGGAGAAAAAAACTGATCTCGGCTACCTTCAAAGAGTTGAAGACCTAGAATGTAGTAGAGGAAAAGACTTGTGTCTTGTGGTTCTACCAGGAACAAATCAAGAATAACACATGAAAATTAGGGTTGGTGGATATCTTCTGAAAACACCTCCCAGAAACTGAGATGACTGAGCAGGAAAACACTGCCTGGACAGGTGGTGAGCAACCCATCACAGTAAGTACTTACTGGAGCATCGCCTCCCCGAGGCAGAGGCAATTCAGAGCAAACGCTGGCTGACAGAACGTGCTGAGGGCTTTTCAGATGCTCCACCCCTCACTCACCACAATTTTATGATGATGAGGAGTTGGGCCAAATAACTAAGATCCTTTCAATAAAAAAATAATGTAATTTTAATTGGTGTTTTGATTAGATCATGATGCTTTACTGTGAAACCATTAGGTTCAGCAAAAGGTTAAAAGAATTCCTTTCTCATTAAAAAAAAATTACATGCCAGGAGTTATCTTAAAGGCCTGAGATTCAATGATGAAAAGTCAGATAATGACTCTCCTCATACAGCTGACACTTTTTATTGTGGAGGTGGGGGAAGAGATGAAATAGAAAATAAAAAATAAACAAGCAAATGAACAACACAATTTCAAATCCTAATAAAGTGTGATAGGAAGGGGGAGGGATTGCCTTAGATTATAAAAGCTAGAACTTTCTCTCTAAGCAAGTGATATTTCAGCTCAGACTTTAATAATAACAAGGAGCCAGCTATGAAACAGCCTCAGGCAATGGGATTCCATGCAGATCTAAGCAGCCCTTGATGTGAACACTCCAAGTGGGAATGAGGTATTTAAGACACGGAAGGAAATGGTGGGCAAACATCAAGTTAGGCACAGCTCCCGGAGCTACAGTAAAGAACTTGGCGACTGAGCGTTTCACTGTTAAAATTAGAGGATCACTCAAGAGGAGCTCTAGTTGGAACACAAATGAAAGGTAACTTGGAACATGGTGATGACCACAGAATAAATGATATCAAAAATATTTTTGTATTCTTGATCAAAATGAATGTTTCTGCTTGATCAAAATGAAAGCCTGTCTTTAGGATCGTGACAATGCACCACAGAAGGGCTTCTAAGCAGAAGAGGCATATGATCTGCATTAATGTGAAGAATAACAGGTACAAGAGTGAGACAGAAAGTGGGGGGAAATGGTGAGAAGGTGAACTTCGGAGGGGCTGCAGGGTTTTGAATAAAAAGGATAGTGCTTTGGAAACAGCAAAAGGGGATGGGGGCAAGAGAGTGTTTATTTCTATCTAGACCCTGAGATACTTGAGAAAGAAGCCTTAGAGGCCCGCCAGGTCTAGGTAGCAGGCTGAAAGAAAGAGAACACTCAGAAAAGAAGATGAAGCTAAAGGGAATTTGCTTCAGCAGCAGTGGAGGCAAATCACAGTAATTAGAGTTTCACTGAGCATATACTACGTGACCACCAGTATTCTAAACGCTCTTCTTGGAAAAACTTCTTTAGTTCTCTCAATAATCCTAAAATGTAGGTACTATTTTTAGCCCCATTTTACACAGGAGACTGAGACACAGAGGAGCTAAGAAACTTGCAGCTACTAAGTGCTGTGGCTGAGATGAGTTTCTTCAATTCAGAAGTCAGAGTGGCAAGGTTTGGCGGTTGTCACAGAGCCTTGGAGAGTGACCTCACTTAGGGAGGTAGACTGGTGAGAAGATGAGTCCCAGATGATATCAGGGATCCGCAAGGTTGTGATGAAGGGAAACAAGTTTGTTCCATGATGTCATCTGCCCGGACACCAGAAGAAGGTTCGTGATCTGCACAGACTGGAACTGGAAGAGTGGATTCGCTCAAACCAGCCTGTGCCTGCACATCTTCCACCCCATTGCTCTGGGTTGTGGCAAATGCCCATGTCTACCCACCTCAGGGATGTTTTGCTGGGACTCTCATCTGGAGATAATAATCACTTATTGTGATTAATTAAGCACTTACCACCTATCAGATTCTGTGCTCAGCACTTCATGTACATTATTCTTTTAGTACACACAACAGTCTTATAATATAAAAGAAAAATAACTGTGAAATAAATAGGTGGCAGAAAATAATTTGGTAATGATAGTGAAAATTGTTATATTTTTCTCTCGGTATCTGGCTCATTCATTCCCTCCTAGTAATTTAGAATAAACAACAAATAAAATCAGTGGCAGGAACAATGAAAACATTACTAATGTATTCTTATTTCAACAGAACTATACATGTAACCTGTTTCTAGGAATGTCCAGAAAGAAAACTGCTTTCACCTCAAAAAAAAAAAAAAAATTGTACTTTTAGCTGGCAACCCGTCTCGTTAGCATAGCAGAGGAGCCCTGGGTACCTCTGCAGTGGGTCCCTTTAAGTCTCTGAGGCAAGGAACACATGTCCAACCTGGCCAGCATGACAGGTACAAACATCCTACAGGTTCACTGCAAAAGGCTGACATTTAGGTAAATGGTTGTATGGCCTGGACCAATCCATCATTAAGTCAGTATTCATGTATTAACATTTAGCAGTTCAGCTTCTTTATCTGACAGCATTTTCCACATCACTCTTTCTTAAGTTTAGTTAGCTTTTTAAAAAGGGTTTTGGGTTTATAACAAATTGAAGTCCTAAGTATGAGGTTTCTTATGTTTTCACTTAAAAACTAGCCATAGTTACTGGTAACCAGGACCAGGATTGCTTTCTATTAAATAGCATGAATGTTTATTTTCAAGTCTTTTATTTCTTTCTCTAGAATCAAGATTCAGATAAGCACTGCAAAACCTCTGTAATCCCTTCCACTCATTGTAAGAAAGTGCATAAAATCAAAATGAAATTAATTTTATCTTAGCTTCACTACAAAGTTGACTAATTTACATATGAATTCCTACACATGCCAAGACAAAAAATTATCAATCATTGGAGAACAAAGAGTCTATGGCTGAGTTAGTGAAAGACTTCCTAAGTGTCGGTGCGATGGGGAAATGGGAGTAACAAATTGATTTCAGCAAAGGCAAATTTTGACACGCACACAAAACTCAGCTGCATCTTGCAGTGATGCGATAAATCATCGCCATCATTGTACTTACCATATGTACACACCAATCACCACAAGAAAAGAAAGCCAGGCTGACAGGGAACAGTGACTGGATAGTCACTCCACCGAGGTGCCGGGTGGCAGGGCCATGTCACTCCTCCACCACACTCAGTGACAGCTGCTGATCCAACACGACCAGTGCATTTGCTTTTGTTTAGGCTGTCCCCTGAGAACAATGACGTGTCTTCCAGAAAGAGTCACACAAGTGCTCTATCTATAATTAAAACTTAATTGGGAAGACAATAACGTAGCTCCTAATCCCAGTATTCGAAATCATTCTACATTCTCAGTAGTTGGCAGTCATACTTACACCTGATCCTTTTTTGCATACCTGGTGACATATCTCATGAACAATGACCATGGTGACATCCAGCAAGTAAGAAATAGATGAAACACTGGGATCCAGCAGTATTCTCTGTTCCACAAAAATACTTAGTCCCCAGTTCTCCATAGCAGCATACGGATGCTTAGGCACAGCTAAAAGATCTAGAAATAGAATAAAACAATTCCAGAGGCTTTAACAAACATACCAGATTCTAAAGTCATATCCTTTAAGAAGTCAATAAATCCTAATTAGAAGGAATACTTGTCCTTTCTTAGTAATTTTTTCCCCAAAATTAAACTACCTGCCATTGCTGCCTGACAACAGAAATACAGCCTCTCGCTGCCCACACTAGCCATGCCCATTCATCACAGGCCATTTTTGGATCCAGTACAGTAGGAGGCTGGAGGTATCAGCACCATTATTGATGGGTCCATTCTTACAAGTTTCAAAAGTCAAGGAAACCAAATGCCGCAGGAATCTACAGAGTCAGAAGACATAGTGCCTTCTAATGAAAATATATTTAGTTCAATGCAGTGAACACTGTACTCTTATTTCTACTTCAATATTTTCTGAAAGAAAATATGTTCTACTGGTATAAAAATGTGATATCAGTTTTATGAATCCGTAAGTTCTGATTTATTTTTTGATTTTTTGTTAAGAATTAAAAACATCACATGCAAATTTGGAGAAAACCATGATGGTGGATGTAATGGCAAAAGGACTGTTGAGGGAACCCATGGGGTTCGGTTCTGGTCTTGCCTCCACTATTAATTAGAGATATGACATTGGTAGATCACTCAGTTTCTTGAGACCACAATTTCCTCACCTATAAAACAAGGTTATTGGCCCTCATTACCTCAAAAATCTTTTCTAGCTCCAAAAATCTATGATTAGATGATTCTAAGGTGTGTGCTTATTTTGAAAGGTTAGGTGACCATAAGGTCATGTTTTGAAGTACTTACTCCCTCTGCTCCAAATACATAGTGATGGCACATAAAATATTAAAAGGCACAACTGAAAAATATCTGTAGTCTTGAAAATGAAGTTCTCCATGGACCAGAAATGGCACCTAAATGCCAAGCAGAGACCGCGTGTGAAGCCCCAGGCCTGGCAGGTCTGGCTCTGGGAGCAGGTGGTGGCAGCTGGGAATGGGTTCCAGCAGGATGCACTGCAGCCAGAAAGACTTCAGCCAGGCTGACCGCTTGATCCCAGGTTGGAAGCAGAACCTGCATGCTCAGAAGAGCTGGAAATAGCAGGTGCTCATTGCTTCCTGAGAAATGTAGCAAGTGGAGGAGTAGGGATTCAAACCCAAGCAGCCTGTCTCTCTGCCTTGTTCTTCATTACAGTGACATAATGTTTATAGTCTCTAACCCAGAACTTACGCTTTCCAATATAAAGAAACACTGGAGTAACTCCTAGCATACCAAGAAATATAACATTACAAGAATGTTTACTGCAGTATTGTCTGTAAGACTAGAAATGAAAAATTAAATGCCATTCATGAAGATAATGAGCAAGGAAACAGGAATAGTTATATAAAGGAATACTATGCAGCAATTGACATGAATGATCTCATCACTAGATTCTAAAACTACATGTCTCAACATGGATAATCTGAAACACATAATGTTGAGGGAACAATTAAGACGTAAAATGACCCTTGCCATATATTATTTAAAAATAAGTGGAATAACATTATATGATACAAATGAATACCCACGCAAGCACATGCATACCAACACAGACGGCAGTGGTATATTGTGCATACAATCACACACAGACTCTGATGGTAAACACCAAATTTGGAATCATAATTGCTTCAGGAAACAGAGGAGGAGAAAGGGTTGAGAGATGGTCTTTGAGGTTCCTGGACCCAGTTTCAACTTGGAAGCCCGAGGGGAGTTTGCCACATCACCAACAAGTAATTCCTGGGGGTCTGAGAATTCAACTCAGTTTTGACACTCTCTACCCATCTACCCAGAGACAGACAGATTACACAGGTTAAGGGCTTAGTCGTACAAGATATCCCCCCCAAAACATACACCCTGCAACATCAGGTGCCGGCCACAAACCCAGGCTGTTACCTGTACTTCTGACAGACTGGCTATAAATTGGAGGTTCCTATGACTTCCTCTCAGGTTTGATTAATTTGCTAGAGTGGCTCACAGGACTCAGAGAAACATTAAAGTTTATAATAAACACCAGTTTATTATAAAAGAATGTAAGTCAGGAAGAGCCAGATGGAAGAGATGCATAGGGCAAGGGGAAAGGGGAGGCGCAGAGCTTCCCTGCCCTCTCCAGCTGTGCCTCTCTCCCCAAGTTTCCAGGTTATCCACCCAGAAGCTCTCTGACCCTTGTTCTGGGGGGGTGTATGGAGGCTTCATTACATAGGCACAATTGATTGAATCACTGGTCATGGATAATTTCCAGACCCTCTCTCCTCCCAGGGGTTAAGGGGTGGGACTGAAAGTTCCAACCCCCTTACTCAAAGGGTTGGTTCCCCTGGCAACCAGCCCCATCCATAGGTGAATTCAAAAAGTCACTCATTAACATAACAGAAGACAACTTTATTGCTGTAATCACTTAGAAAATTCCAAGGGTTTTAAAAGCCCTGAGCCAGGAACCATGAAAGAAGTGTACATGAGAAATATGTATTTGGTCATCAATATATTTCTTACAAATCACAATTGTCACACACAAGGGATTTCAAATGTATCTTCAATATTAATTTTTAAAGCAGGTGATTGGTACATGAGTATTATTTATAATATTAATTCTTTTCTGTATGCCTTAAATATTTCATAATAAGAAAAAGAATAAATTCATCAACAGTCTTACAACATGATTGATTTTATTTATGACTGCACCAAAATCCTCTCAGTATCTGCTGTGTCCTTAAGTCTGAAATGTATTTTAAAATAAGGCAGCAATGGTCCCTGCATCCACCACATTTTAAACAAAAATGAGAACATGGCAGCTTAATATAAGAAACAGAATAAAAAGTGCTATGAAAGAGAAAGAACAAGTCTAGTTGGAGAGGTTCTTGAATGAGATAGTATTTGACTTAGACTTGAAAAGATACGATTTCAACAGGTAGACAGAGGTACTATATGTATTTACATAAACTAGTATTCACTGAACATCTCTTTTGTTCTATATAAGCATTGTTCTGTGCTTCAAGCTCCTTACCTCATTCTCTTATGGCACTTAAATTTATATGCGGGTGTGTGTAGGAGGAAGAGGTCAATTAACAAGGAATAAATGAATGAAAGAATTAATAGAGTAAGACATCGACTGACAGGTGGGGTCAGGTGTATATAGCATTGGCAAGGAAGGCTTCTGTAAGGTAATCACATTTAACTGAGATGTGAATAATGGCCGAGGCCAGCTGTTCAAAGATCTGTGGACGTGTGTTCTAAGAGGGGACAGCAAATGCAAAGGCCCTAAGGTGAAAATGAAACAAGCAGAGAGGTCAGTGTTGCTGAAGCATATAATGAAGTAGAACATAGGTCTGGGAATTAGTGCAAATTGTAAGTACAGACAGAGACCTTCTGCTATTTAAGATTTTAAGTGGAAAACTTCCCTAAATATGACCAAACCAGGAGACAGCACAACAGTGTGTCAACTCCACCTGCCTCCAGCAGATGGCAACAGCGGTAGCATATCTGGTGTCATTTTCTTGCAGGAACGTGTGGATTTAGGAATAATCCTTTGGAACCAAGCCTGTTGCAAGACAGAGGCATTTCTGTCAGCTGGAGTTCTCCAAGAACAGAGAGTAGTCCACCAGAGTACAAAAATCTGGCCACACACTGGGATTTGGATTGGCTCAAATGGCACAAACTGAAGACTCCAGACATGGGCCAGGTGCGAGGCCTGGGAGTTGGAATAGAGAACAAAGTACTCTTACAGGGGAGTCATCAGACAGCAAAAGCCTAACTAGCTGCAGAAGCAGGTATGGTGAGGGGCAGTTGAAGAGCAGTGCCAAAAAATTCAGGCAGTGGTGACCTAAGGCAGGCAGCTGGTTTCTATTGGGTGCAAAGGTCTGAGGGCATGGAGGTCAGGCCTGGGTAACCAGATGAGGACCCTTCGGCAAATGGAGTCAGATTCAGATAAAGTGACTGAGGGGTAGGTGAGGGACTGGGTGAAAAAGGTAAAGGAATTAAAAAGTGCAAATTAATTGTTAGAAAACAGTCACAGGGATATAAAGTACAGCACAGAGAACATAGTCAATAGTATTATAATGACTATCTATGATGCCAGGTGAGTACTGGAAATATCAGAGGATTACTTTATAGATTATATGCTGTACGCCTAAAACTAATATAAAATAATATCAAATGTAAACTGTAAGTGAAAAAAAAGAAAGAAAAATGATGGAGCCTTTGAGAACACAGTAAAATGCAGAGAGCTCAATAAGAGGAGGCAGGTTTTTAGACACAGGCAAGCATTAAAGTAGACATAGGGGACCATCCTATGAATGGCGGCAGGAAATAGACAGAAACTAACAATATTAGATGATGCTACTCCTCACTTAGTAACCTTTTGATAAAGCACTGAAGAAACTTGGATTTGTACTAACTACTGCTGAGAGACATTTTAACTGTGCCTTGCTGTTCTACACCTTTATAACTTAAAGAATCTCATTATAGATTTCTATTTTAAGAATACCTGCATGAAGTATATCATGTATACAATGTTCATAACAAGTTTACTCCAATAGCCCAAAACTGGAAATAAATCAAATGTTCATCAACAGGTAAGTGAATAAAGTGTGTATATCCATACAATGAAACACTATTCAGCAATAAAAGTGGTACTAAAATGAAATACTAAAGTGGTATACCCATACAACAAAATACTATTCAGAAATAAAAACCAATGAACTGTTGATACATGCAACAAGATGGGAGAACCCCCAAAAGTTATAGGAGTAAAAAGGAAGAAAAAATATACCTGCTGTGTGATTCATGCCATGTCTCTAATACTAGAAAATGCAAACTAGTCTATAGTGTTGAAGAACTGATAGTGGCTGCCTGCAGGCAAAGATGAAAGTAACGGAGAGAACAGCAGGAGCAGACTTCTGAGGGTGGTGCACAGGCTCATCGTGGTGGTGACTTCACGGCTGTGCACACATCTTCGCACATCACATCACTTTAAATACATGCAGTTTACTGCATGTCACCATATGTCAGTGAAACTACTGAAGAGGAAGAAGAAATTTCACTTGTGAACTGCAGGGACATCTCTTGCTCAACAGTTTTTAGCCTGTCCTTCCTGATGGCCTGCCCTGCCTGCTCCACAACTATGCCTAGCACAACACTACTCCTGCCTCAGAAGCAGCCTGAAGCAGCCAGAGGTATAATGCTCCCCAATCAAAAGGAAGTAATGAGTGTCAATATAAGAAAATGAGGACTTTCAGTCAAGATGGAGGCATGGGTAAATACAGCTTGCCTCCTTGCACAACCACAACAAAATTACAATTAAACTATAGAACAATCATCACTCAGAACCATCAGAAATCAAGTTAAATAGAGGAATAACTATGAAATTAAACAAATCTCATCCATCCAGACTGGTAGGAGGGACAGAGACGTATATGGACTGGTCCCAAATCCACATGTGGCAGATGAAAATTCAGGAGGGATATCTTGGAAGTTGAGTAGTCCCAGCCCCACACCAGGCCCCCACAGTCCAGGGATCCAGTGCCACGAATATAAGTCCCCATAACTTCTTGCTGCAAAAACCAGTGGAGATTGAGTTGGTAGGAGAAACTGCTGTAGTCCCAAGCAGTTCCTCTTAAAAACCCACCCACAGATTTACTCACACTCCCTCTGAGCTCCAGCACCTGGGTGGCACTTTGAAAGGAACCAGTGGCATACAGGGAGGAACTGAAGTGTCTGGCAGCAAGGCAAGAGCTGGGGGACAGCTTTTTCCTAGATAGAAAGGCAGACAGAGGCCATTGCTCCTTTTCTGAACCCTCCCTCCAAAGAGCCACAGACCCAGCAGGCAAGATCGTATCTGAGACTCCATTAGCCTGGCTAACACTGTTGGCCCCATACTGGAGATCACCTGAGGCTCCATCCTACCCAAATTAAGGCCCACCCAAGCTGTTAACAGTGGCTTTTCCACAACAATGGCTGGTCTTGGCTCTTGCTTCACAACCTCCTAAATCCTATCAAACAAGCAACAGCTGACCTCATTGAGCCCTTTAACCCCTCTTGCTAAGTTGCCCAAGGCCCAGCACTAGCAGCAGCCAACCTAGGTTCACAGCTTGGCATCTCCTGGAAATCCCAAGCCCACCACAAGTAGAACTATCTGCATATTGCTTTATAGCTCATGCAGGGTAGCCCCAGGCAGAACACTGGTCAGGGCTGATTTTGGCCTGCACCACCCAGGAAACCCCAGAGACAAAACCCCAACAATTAGGCAGCTGCAGACCACATCAGAGTGCCACCACTCTGCCCCTGCACAGCTGATCCTCCACAGAGGGTGGAGGTTGGTGGCCAGTGGTCACAGCCAATCCTTGTAGTAGACTGGCCTGGGTAAGTCCCTCCCATTGACCTGCCAATAGTAATCAAGACTCAACTATAAGAAGAGGGTGTATTCAGCCCACACGAAATATGTACCTTAAATACCCAGCTTAGGTGATAGGGAAGGCTGTGTCACTGTACCCTACAGAACGCCTATTATATTAGGCCATATTACCAAGATAGTGAGCCATAGCAGCTCTACCTAATACATAGAAACAAACACAGGAAGGCTGCAAAATGAAGAGACAAAGAAATATGGCCCAGGTAAACAAATAGATCAAAACTCCAGAAAAAGAACTAAATGAAAGGAAGAGAAGCAATCAATCAGATGCAGAGTTCAAAACACTGGTTATAAGGATGCCCAAGGAACTTAGTGAGGACCTCAACAGCATAAAAAAATCCAATGAGAAACAAAGGACACACTAATTGAAACAAAGAAGAATTTACAAGGAAACAATAGAGTGGATGAAACCAAGAATCAAATCAATGATTTAGAACATAAGGAAGCAAAAACCAATCAGATCAACAAGAAGAAAAAAAGAATCCAAAAACAAGAGGATACAGTAAAGAGCCACCGGGACAACTTCAAGCATTCCAACATTTGCATCATAGAGGTGCCAGAAGGAGGAAAGAAAGAACAAGAAATTGAACATCTATTTGCAAAAATAATTAAAGAAAACTGCCATGATTTGGTGAAGGAAATAGACATGCAAGTCCAGGAAGCACAGAAAATCCCAAACAAAATAGATGCAAACAGGCCCACACCAGACACAATAATTAAAATGCCAAAGGTTAAAGGTAAAGGGAGAATCTTAAAAGCACAAGAGAAAAGCAGTTAGTTACCTACAGGGGAGTTCCTATAAGACTGTCAGCTGATTTCTCTAAAGAAACTTTGCAGTCTAGAAGGGTTTGGCAAGAAATATTAAAAGTTATGAAAAGTAGGGACCTACAGCCAAGATTGTTCTACTCAGCGAAGCTATCATTTAGAATCAAAGATCAGATAAACAGCTTCCCAGACAAGGAAAAACTAAAGGAGTTTATCATCATCAAACCATTATTAAATGAAATATTAAAGGGTCTTATTTAAGCAAAAGAAAATCAAAACTATGAAGAGTAAAATGGCAATAAATACATATCTATCAACAATTAAATCCAGAAAACAAACCAAACAAGAAGAAGAGAGACAGAATCATGGATATGGAAAGCGTATTGATAGTTGCCAGATGGGAGGGTTGTAGGGGAATGGGTGAAGAGGTGAGGGGATTAAGAAATACAAATAGGTAGTTACAGAATAGTCATGGGGATGTAAAGTACAGGATGGGAAACAGAGTAGCCAAAGAACTTAACACATGACCCATGGACATGAGCAGTGGGGTGGGGTTGCCTGAGGGAGTAGGGATGCTGGGAGAGGAGGGCAAAGGGGGAAAAATTGGGTTAACTATAATAGCATAATCAATAATATATAACTAAATATAAAAAGAAAGTATTAAAAGAGTACATTAAATAAATGAAATATTCTTTTCCTGAACTTTAAAGAAGACATGAATTTATTCACAATGAAATAAATTATTTTAATTTTTATGAAATAAATTTGTCATGAGGCTATATCCATTAAAATGTACAACTATAACTCTTGAATGTTCCTTGAAAACAGAGGTAAGATAACTCCAATATTTCAAAATCTAATTTACTTGAAAATTCAAAGAAAATCCTGGATAAAATTATGCATAGCAGTCTGCTTCCAATTAATTACTACAGTCCTAAAAACTGTAGGCAGATAGCAAATATTCATATAATGCTAGTGAATGTGGTTATCTAAGTTAACATAAAAATCTGACTTTCTCTACTTGCTTCTTTCAATGCACTATAATTTGCACTGTGTTGAAGCAGCTCTCAATAATTAAAATCACAAATCTCATAGAAACTTCTCTCTGCTCTTATTTATTTATTTTTGATACTGCTGACAATTATCATACTTTGATCAGGGTTTATTGTAACAGGCTATGCATTATTTTGCATCGACTTCTTAGATTAGTCATTTTTTTTAGTTGTTGTAAGTTTTTTTTTTTCTTGTCATTCTCTGACTTTTGAAAATCAAAGCCCCAGGATTTCCAGCTGTGTTTTTTTTCTTCTATTACTGATTTTCTTTGAGTTCTCACCCACTCCGGTGTCATCCGTCACTACCCACATGCCCAGACAGCTCTCTTAGAGCTCTGGAGGAAAATATCTAACCACCTTTGTAGTAGACTGCTACTTGATAAACCCCCAATGTGTTGTACTACCCCTTCTGGAATAACCCCCTTCCCTTTCATCTGGCCTAAACCTGCAGAAAGCATTGCTGTCTCCTCTTTTGCACACTGGGGAAAATTAGGTCCCCTGAGAAATGCCCACTAGCCTGACAACACCATGCTAAAAAGAACACTGAAACCATTGGAAAGGTCCAGAGAATCACCAAACAAGGCCTCAGAGTACATACAACAGAAATCCAGTCTCCAGCGTTAGTGGCAGTGTTCTGATGTATAACTTTGGAAACTAGAAATATAAACTAATTAATTCCACATTATGAAGTAACTGCTAGGAGGGAAAAAAACAAACATGTGTGATATCAGGCCTCTCCTCTGCCACAGTCACACTCTGAGCTCACAGATTGTCATAATTCATCATGGGGGCTAAGATTCGTTGCCCTGGCTGTGGGCTCATCCGAGCCTTGGCTCCATGTGACAGTCTGGTATCCTCCAACTCAGATGTTCTCTGCCACATTGTCAACCTCATACTCCAAGCTCTAAGAGTGACAGAGGCAGAAAAGCTACATTTGAAATATGACCTCAGATATTTGTCAATTGTCCTCTTTTCTCCTGATGATGCTCCTTTCCCTAAGCCAGACACCCTGACATCATGTCTTTCCTCCACAGTTTCTTCACCAGCCAATCCCTCCCTGCAAGCTGTCCTCATCCAACACTGTCAATTCATTCTGAATTTTATTGAATGTTATACAATCCATTTATGTAAATATTTTGAGACTATTAAGAGAGTACCTGCTAAGATAAGAAACCCAATGCCCCAGACTTCAACCCGTAAAAGAATATAAAACCTTGGAAGATAAGAAGCTGAATGCCAAAGAAGGAAGCATTACCCCCAGAAATTCAAAAGCCTAGGTGGAAAACAGACCTGCTGCCCAGCCCCGAGTGTGATCAGAGGATGTGGTGCTTTCCTTATAAAGCAACACTAGTCCCTGGTTGAGTGTGAGCTTTTCTGCTAAAAAAATCTGAAGTGCCATACATTAATACCAGAAGTGTTTGTCTCACAGGAGGGAAAAATCCATAAAACTTTATCATGGGAGTACCTGATCTTTCTCTTTTTCCTTATACATGTAGTACATCTCATTCACTCATTCATTTACTAAGTTTATTGAGTCCTTTCTCTGTACTGACACAGGGACTGACAAGGATCCTGCTGTGATGGAGCACTCATTCTCGCTTCGGGAGTGGAGGGGAGCTGGGTAAGGCAGTAAGCCAAAGCATATCCAGATAAATATAGTCAAGATAAGATAAAATTGGGATTGGGGCTGTGACAGAAATAACATGAGGGTATGTAAAGTGTACTGGGGTTGGCATGAGGACAGTTTGGACTGAGTGACCAGGAAAAGCCTCTCTGAGAGGTTAACATCTAAACTGAAATATCAACCCAATTGAACTTCAGCTCCAAGGCAGGTCATTTTTTACTTCAGTTGTAGCATGTCCAATGCCTAGGATGGTACCCAGCACATGGCTGATATTCAAGTTAATCACAATGTAAATAAATAGTTTGTCTTTTGATGTCAAGTCATGCTGAATAGAGCTTACAACTGGTTTTACTTTGTATGACAAACCAAACAGATGTGCACCCATTACCAGTACTCTTCCTGGGAAAAGCATTAAATTCTGCAGTTCTGCTCACCATTTCCACAGTTCTGCTCTCAGTCATGGGAAGTGCTCTGCTGCTCCTTTAAATCACCTCCCTCACCCCGGCTTAACATCTCTCAGATGCACTCTCTCCAAATTCAGACACATTCTGAACTCTATGCCCTGGTCCTTCCCTGCAAACCCATCTTGCTCTCAAATCCCAGGCTGTTGACCTAACTCTAACTTCTGCTTCCCACCTCACTTCACCCTTTGAATTTCACCATCCACACTGTCTTCCCCATTGCACCCTCACAGCATCTCAATAATGATCCGTGCTACCTTCCCAGAACTGCTGCCCAGGTCTCCTTGGCAGAGGGCAGTGGGCAGAACAGTTAAAAGATGGAGCTTTGAGGGCCACACACTGGGATACAAACCCAGGTCCAACATTTGAGAGCTGTGGGACCTTGACAAACTTGTTCACTCTCAGTTTCCACTTTCTCATTGATAAATTGACATGTTAACAATCCCTTCCTTTCAGGCTGTTGTGAAGATTTAATGAGATGGGTTTTTTAGGTTCATGTAAAGCACTTAGTTCTAATCACAAAATATGATAAGTCAACATTATCATGATTTGGGATCTTTGCAGGTCATGCCCACCTTGACTTCGGGGGAATCGAATGCATCGAAGGCCTTACGTTGGGAGAGGTGGGATCTTGTGCTTGAACAAAGATGAAGTGTTGATTTAATGTTACATTATGTACTTTCATTTCTGAATTAAAATTTTATTTTATAACACAATGCAATAGAGCACCTAAGAATGAGTAAAAGAAAAAACACCATAGGACATGCCTACATCATTCAGGGATGCTAAATACGTTTTAAAGGTATAGCAGGTTAAATAAATAAATAAAAGTTGCATTTTCACTATGCCCATGACTGTCACTTGTTCAAGGTGCTTTTTACACATATATTGATGCTTATATATAATAAAAAAAAAAAAACCTCCTTGTTCCAGCAGTTACCGTATGTGGCTAGTCAAAATATAAATTGCATTTGAAATAGAAGTATTTATAAGATAAAATTCATAGAAATCAGCCATTATTAGTATTTATTTACATGAGAACAACCAACTTTTTTCTTCTTTTCAAGTGCATATTTGAAGTTTAACTAATGGCTGCTTTCAAGTTCATCTGAAAGAGGAGTTTGAGCTTTGCTATCCCTGGATGCATTTCCACCAAAATCCAGAGTGAACCAGTCCTTCAATGTTTTAAAACTAAACACTCTTTTCTCCTGACCAATTTTCTCCTTGGGCATCTTTCCATCAGAAAAGACTAGTTGCAGTTACATATCGTGGTCTATAACAGAATTTTCATCAGTACCACTTGTACTCCCAAGCTTAGCATTTAGTTCTCAAACTCCTACCATTCTCCTGAATTACCATTAGGCCATAATACTACACCATGCACTCACTGTTTTTGTTGATTCTCCTGTCACACACTCAAAAGTTTGTTAGTTTTTTTTTATTTCTGTACTTTTCCTCAACATTTACTTATTACTGTTAATTTCAAAGAAGTGTATTTCATGTGCTGCCTAATTTCCTTTTCCTGGGGGGGGGGGGGGGCAATTCTCTACCAAAGGACTTATCCCATTTGCAAAAGGAACATTTGTCAGTTTCTCACCCATTTAATTTTTAAAATTAGCTCTACTTTCATTTCCATCCTCACATTTTGCATCTTCTTACTTTCAAAATTCATGGACTTTGCTTTAACAGACATGATCCAGCATAAACAAAGAAAACACACTAACTGACCCCTATCCCCATCATTCAGTGACAGGCCAAGGTGGCTAATGCTTGTTCTTGCACAAAGATTTGCTGTTACTGAAGAGAATGCAGACTGAAGTAAAGATTCCTCTCTATTAAAATTTTATGTATGATATATTTTCATGTATTCCTGAAACACTGACTCGTTACCTGATATAGGCCAGACTGTTCTGAGCACTGCGTATATAAGCCTTGCACAATAAAGATATGGTCCCATTAAACTCTCCTGGACCTTAAAAACCAATGGGGGATACAAACAAGTTAAAAAGCATATATATTGTAGGCACACATGAAGGAAATTTCAGCATGGTGTACGTTTATATGCTATGATGAGTACATGGTATAATGGGTGCAGCACAGAGATTTAGAACGTGGGCTCTGAAGCCAAGCAGCCTAGTTCAAAATTCAATTCTGCTATTTAATGGGGCACATTACTTACCATTTATGCCCCTCATTTTCCTTTCTTGTAAAATGAAGATGATTTTAATTGCAACTATTTCACAGGGTTACTACCAGGGTTATTGTTGAAACATAATTCTCAAGGGTTTCTCACATTTCTGTATGTCTATGAGTGTCAGGCACTAACTGCTTTTTGTTCCAGACTATCTTCTTAAGGATGACTGTAGAGCAGAAATAGAAACAGCATCCTCTCCAATGCGAAGGACAGTCATACATACCATCGTTTATAAAAGAATCAGACTCCCCAGGCTCAGAATTCCTCACCTGTAACATAATCAATTGCACATGCAGGTGTTGCCTGGACCTCTTTGCATTGCCACTGGGAATCAAGGCTCAGGGAACTGGCACAAAAAATGTCAATACTCTGGCTACTGTTATAGCTACAGGAATCAAGTTTTCTGTCTCTCATCCAGAAGTTTCTTGTCCTCTGCCAACATTAATAAAACAATGACAGGCTGACTTGTCAAGCTTGCAAACAAGGTAAGGTAAAATCTCAGACCTTTCACATTTCTTGACAACTGTATGAGTTAATACACGCCAGGTGCTTAGAACAGTACCTGCAAATGGTTAGTTCTCAATAGCTGTTAGCTATTGCCAGAAACAGAAAATGCGCCCAAAAGATGTCCACAGCTTCAGTCTCAGCACCTGTGACTGCATTAGATTACTTGGCAAAAATGACTTAAGGTCACAAATGGCATTAAGGTTGCTAATTAGCTAACCTTAAATTGGAAGAGAGTCCTGAATTGACTAAACATAATCACAAGGGTCCTAAAAAATGACAGTGGGGAGTGCCAGACTGGCGCAATGTGAGAAACACTCTGCCGGGCACTGCCAGCTTGAAAGGTGGAGGCAACCAGGAGCCTAGGAGTGCAGGCAGCCTCCAGAAAATAAAAGAGGCAAGAAACTGTAGAGAGTCTCTCCTAAAGCCTCTAGTGAAGGCAGTGTCAAGGTGCCAACTTTTAGAAATATAAGATAATACATTTGTGCTATTTTTTTTTTTTTACTTTTCTAAAACGTGTTTTTGTTTAAGGTACAACAGATGTGGGAGTTTGTTACAGTATCAATAAGAAACTGCTAAAGTATCATTATGATCATCATTACCTTTGTCACTATAGTGTATTACTACATTGATAAAGATGTTATACTACTATACTATATTACTGTAGTATATTACTATAAATACATTGTTATATAATGTGTTAATATTATATATAACATATTTCTATATCTTATACTGTATTACTATACTATTACTATATTGTCATTATTACTGCATCACAGAGCCCCCAGATCCTAACATAAGAATGGAGAAAGGCTTCCTGTGAAAGTCAATTATAAGATCCTTGAAGTGAATAGAAATTAGCTGGAGGCAAAGTATGTTTCAGGATAAAGGTATGTGCAAAGAAGTCCGAGACAGCGTGGTACTTCCAGTAAACCAAAACTGGATCAATACGGCTGAAGCATATAGTGAAAAAATCTTGCTTTAGACATGCTGATTTTAAGCTGCCTCTGGAACATTCCAAGGGTGATCTGTTAGGAGGCTGAATATAGAGGTCTGATGTGTCAGGGAAGCAGATGTGAGAAGTCATCACCTGTGTATAGTAGACGGTAGCCAATGATGAGCATGGAAGGAAGTTAAGAAGATGTCTGAGGCGCCCTGAGACTGAGGAGGGGCCAACATAACAGGGCACACACAGGACACTCACAGGGACTGTCATAAGACAGGGGGAAGCTGGGAGAGTGTGACATCACACCACTCAAGGGCCGTAATACACCCAAAATGAAGGCAACAGTTGTGCATATCTTAGGTATATTTACAAGACGCAGATATTATATACTCAGGTAGTTAAACATCAATTAATGTTTTCAAAGAATACTAGCTTACCATTCAACACTATTCTCAACAAAGTTTCAAAATAAATTTTAAAACCTTTTACACAGAAATAATGCTAACCATATGGTGCATGTTAGCACCATCACTTGAAGAGGCAAAATGATACCGTCAGGGGTTCTCGGCTATTTGATGAGTGGTAGTTGCTGGAGTGAGCCCACCCCTCAGCAAAGAACCCAGGAGTCTTTCTTATTTCCAAAGTCTGAAGTAGCTGGGAGTCATCTCACAGGTTTCGCTAACTCTTTGACGCTCTTAATTGACAGATTCACATTTCCAGCAGAAAGAAGTAAGAAAATACTACTAGTCATAAATGAGCATTCTTAACTCTTAACTCTTAACTTACACTTGTCAGTAAAATGCATTTTCAAATTCATATGCACTTTAGACAGTTTGAGTACAAAGTGGTTACCTCTAAAAGAAATTATTTATGTAGGTTTGGTAAAGTGTAAACAAAGATTCATTGTGCCTTAAGGCCAGTTCTTCTTAGCATAAGCTGTGCTAGTAGTGCATATAAATTTCAAAAAAAATGCAAACATATAATTCAAATGTTGGAGTCTTAGCTTAAACTATCTAGCATAAATTTCAAGTAAAATCAAATACCTGTTGAAGTCTCCAAGAAAAAAAATCACTAAAGCTCAATAGTTGTTGATTTTTTATCACTTCTTATTGCAGTATAAAATATTACCTGATATTAAATGGCGTCTAAACAATTGATAAATTTTTAGAGAGCTAGCAGTATAAAGAGGGGAGACCAAAATTCATGATGAATTGTAAAGATGCCTAGGAAAATCTCAGGTTGATGTTCGGGATAATGAAGGCAGAGAGAAAAAGGAAGAAAATAGAGTTTAAAGTAGCGTGTAATTGTAGAAACAGAAGACGTTGTGACGCTATGTTACTTCACTAAATTTCGACACTAAGCTTGTAAGCTAATTTGTCTGGAAAAGAACTAAAATAGAACCTTATCAATTTAGTTCTTGGCTTATTATTAAAATACTTTCTCTTTTTATAATCCAAACCCACAGATTTACCATTTGAAATAGCATCAAGTCACTCTAGGCCATGAAGAAAAATGAAGGTCATGTCCCATTCAGGCTGAATTATGTATCAGATGGGAGGCATTGATCAAAATATGAACCGTGCGTTTCATTATCAAAGGCACCTGATGCTTTGTAATAAATAACTTCTTGAGAGTACAATGAAACTGCCTTTTCCAAGTTTTTCTACAGAAGAGTTTCTGAGATCTTTTTTCAATGATTTTTTTTTAAAAACCTATTACTAGTGTTCCAAATATTCCCAAGTTCAATTTACATTGAATCATGAAATGAAATACAAAAAGAACTAATAATGAGCCAGAGACTGAACTGAACCTTTTGCTTCTCCAAGCTCCAGTATCTAATGTGCATCACTAAGTTGTACTCTACAGTGTATTTTATGGGAAGGAAAATATTTTGTACATCTAATGGGGAAATGCTGAGAAGAGGGGATTTTTTTTGTACTCATTATACAAATGTTTCTCCTAATGTAAATACTCAGGTAATTGATATGATGGAAAATTGCCAGAAGCTATTTCCTAACACCACAGTTAATCGAGCATGTGGGTTCTATAGCTCAGAACGACATGTAACTGATCACTGTACACTTGCAGAGGGGAGACTACCATGGAGAAAATGGGAACACCCTTCTCGTTATTTCTGTTTCTTCTTGTCCTCGAAATACACTATGCAAATGTTTTACTTGTGTCTTGGAACCTGTCTGAATAGTTGTTAAAATGAAAGCCAGTATTCTATGGAGTGCTGCACTGGAATGTACAGGTCTGAAAACACCAAAGTTTCTGTTCATGTTTGCAGTAGCATTTGTGATATTCCAGTCTGGGGTGCGAGACGGTACCCTTACAGCCTGACCCCTTTACAGCCGGGGCAGAAAATACTACCAAGTATTTGGGCTGAGAGCTAACTACTTCAAGTAGTTTGTGTCCACTTTTCTGGATCTCAACCAACTATGTATGTATATGTATGTATGTATGAATGTGTATATGTGTGTATTAAGTGTATATGATATAATATTTATATAATTATATCATATAAATAGTATATGATTATAAATATACATACTGAACAAAGTCTGTACATTATATAATACTACATATATACACAGTATATATATATACACACACAGTATAATACACAATCACATTTACATATATATATGATTGAAATTAGTTGAATTTTGGTATATTCATTGAGTTTTATGAACCTATCATTCCATTTCATGCTGGAAGTAGATTGCGCTGTATCTCATCCAATGTAACTTCAGACAGATGAAAAAATTAAAACCAGGCCACAATTGTGCTTTTTGTCTCATGGGATCCAATTTAATAATAATAGCTAACAATATTTAAAAAAATCATCTCAGGGTCTTCGAATTAGCTATACAAGTACAACACCTCTCACTTCGCAGATGATTTACCCCCTAATCTCCTGGTCTCTACCACTCCTCCTCAATTGTTGACAAGCAGGTATTTTCTCCTAGTTCTCGCAGTCGCCAGCAGCATCTCAGGGGACCAGTTCCGGATCTCCTGAATCTGAACAGGCACTTTTACAAGATCCTCAGACAATGTCTACATACATAAAAGTTTGAGAAGCACTGACTTGCATCATATCTTCCATGGTGGAATGCTTTCCCCCAGGGGTTGTATAAAACATCTACCACGGTATAAAGAATAAATTAGAACTTCTAGTTGTATTTATTTTTGTCCGACACATAGATGCTCCCCTGGTTGAATTCTCAAGAGCCTTGAAGTGAGAGACGAGTTCCAGAGCTGCCATGCCCGCACCACCTTTCTCAGTTCACTTCGGGCGATGAGGGCACAGGGCAGGACAGGGGTGCCCGTTTACTGCATTTGTGGATTGTGTTACCTAGTTTGACTGCAGCAACCCTTACAAATTAAATGGGTGGCTTAAAATTTCTGAAAAAAATAAATAACAGATTGAGGTTAATACTAAAAAATCAAAGACACCACAAACAACAAATAAATGGAAGAGCTGACAATCCCTCAATTCCAAATAAGAATAACTGTTTTTTCTAGTTTGATATAGTCCCATTTGTTCATTTTTTGTTTTGTTTCCCTTTCCTAGGGAGATATATCTGATAAAATATTGCTGTGAGAAATGTCCAAGATTTTGCTGCCTAGGTTTTTTTCCAGGACTTTTATGGTTTGGAGTCTAACATTTAAGTTTTTAACCCATTTGAATGTATTCTTGTGTGTCATATAAGAAGGTGGTTTAGTTTCATCTTTCTGCATGTATTTGTCCAATTTTTCCAACACTATTTATTGAATAAACTATCTTTAGCCCATTGTATGTGCTTGCTTCCTCCATCCAAGGGTTAATTGACTACAAAGGTATGGGTTTATTTCTGGGCTGTCTATTCTGTTCCATTGATCCATGTGTCCATTTTTATACCAATACCATGCTGTTTTGATTCTTATGGCCTTTATAGTACATAGTATAGTATAGTGTAGTATAGTATAGTGCAGAAGTGTCAAACTTATTTTCACGGGGGCCATGTCAGCCTTGCAGTTGCCTTTAAAGGGACAAATGTAATTTCAACTCCTTAACAAATAAGGAGTAGTTACATTTAAACAGTCCTAAAATTATTTCAGCCCTTTAAAGGCAACCACGAGGCTGACGTGGCCCCTGGTGAAAATTAGTTTGACACCCCTGGATAGAGTATACTATAGGTTGTCATATATAGTATAATTTTTGCACAGCAAAGGAAATCATCAACCAAATAAAAAGACAACCCAAAGGATGAGAGAACATATTTGCAGAGTAGTCTGATAAGGGGTTAATATCCAAAATTTATAAAGTACTTACAAAACCCAACACCAAAAAAAAAAAAACCAATTAAAAAATGGGCAAAGGACTGATTAGACACTTCTTCAAAGAGGACATACACATGGCCAATAGACATATGAAAAGATACTCAAGGTCACTAATCACCAGAGAAATGCAAATTAAAATGACAGTGAGATATCACCTCATACCTGTCAGAATGGCTATCATCAATAAATCAACGAACAAGTGTTGGAGAGGATGTAGAGACAGAGCAACCTTTTTGCACTGTTGGTGGGAATGCAGACTGGAGCAGCCACTGCAGAAAGCAGTATGGAGATACCTCAAAAAATAAAAAAATGGATCTGCCTTTTGACCCAGTGACTCCGCTTCTGGGAATATACCTGAAGGAACCCAAAACACTAATTGGAAAGAACATAAGCACTCCTATGTTCATTGCAGCATTAATTATAATCACCAAGATATGGAAGCAGCCCAAGTGTCCATCAATAGATGAGTGGACAAAACAACTACAGGACATTTACACATGGAATTCTATTTGACTATAACAAAGAAGGAAAATTTACCCTTTACAACAGTATGGATGGACCTACAGAATATTATGCTAACTGGAATAAGCCAGTCAGAGAAAGAAAAATACCACATGATTTCACTCATATGTGGAATCTAATGAACAAACTGAACTAACAAGCACAACAGAGACAAACTCATAGATGGAGAGCAGGATGACAGCTAAGGAGGGGGAGGTTAGGAGGTGGAGGGGTTGAGCGAACAGGGAAAAGGACTCATGGACATGGACAACAGTGTGGTGATTGCTGTGAGGAGGGTGGTATAGGGGACTAAATGATAATGGAAAAAATACAATAAAGTAATTTTAAAAATAAAACATACTAGATATATATATGTATATGTATATGTATACACATGTATATGTATATGTATATGTGTATATGTATACACATGTACAAATATATGAAACACAAATGTATCAGAAGTGCAAAACATGGAGATAAAGTTACTTTCCTAGGCAGGAAAATGAATGGAATCAGAAAAGAATACAAAAATTTTAACTGGTATAAGACATGTTATATTTACATGTGTATGTTAATGCTGCGTTGTAGTTCCCTAGGTGAGATATTAGGCTTTGTTCTCTTCTCTACTTGAATTATTATGTATTTTAAAGGAAGTCATATAAACTAAAAAAAAAAAAAAAAAAAGCATAACTAATGTTTTTGAAACATACGTTAAGACCAGGCATTTTCTAAGTGAGTTATGTATATTAGTTACTCAGTGAATCCTAAAAATGCTTTGAGACAGACACTATCCGCACCTCCATCCTGCAGATAAGGAAGTGAGACACATGGACATTAAGTAAACTGCCCAGGCCAGTTCATATGAGCAGAGATCAGACCCAAACTTTGGCTATCTGGCTTAGCTCTCCCAACCACTATACTCCATTCCATTTGCATTATGAGGCAATAACAAAGATATAGTTATTTATTACAAAAAATATAAAAAAGACAAATTTATCAAAAAGAATACCTGCTCTACTAATTTATATCCACTCTCATTAACAATGAAGTTCACTTTCAGCATGTATGATGCTCTGAAATTTAGCCAATTAATGTACTATTGGCTAAAGTACATGTTTACTATTTTAAAATTAAATAAATATAGCTGCATAAGAAAGAACATGCTAAAAAATATCTGGTACTGGTACAGTCAGGAAAGAAAAAAGGTGGACATATGCTCCAGATAGAGCCATGGCTCTCAGACTCCAGCATCCTCAGAACCACCCAGAGGGCTGGTTAGAATACATATTTCCAGGCCCCAAGACCAGAGTTTCTGATTCAGTAGATCTAGGGTATGACCTGGATTTGCATTTCTAACAAGTTCCCAGGTGATGATGATGCTGGTCAGGCAATCATACTTTGTGAATCAAATTATAAAAGGAGATTTTAGAAGAGAGGACTTCAAATATTATATATTTGTCACCTGGGAAAACTTCAAAAAATCTTTATGCCCCATTCCAATCCCAGAGGTTCCGAATTCATTGTTCCAAGGAGGGCTGTAGGCCTCCTCACTCTTTAAACAGCCATCTGGTGCAGCAAGGACTGACAATCACCACCTTAGGAGGAGGGAAAATAGAAGCAAATAGGTTCAAAGTACTCCAGGTCAGCAAAAAAGGAACCCTAACTAAAACTATGGAGGTGTGCCAGAGGAGGAAACAGACAGAACTTGGTAATTAATTAAATATTGAAGAGAAGAAACCCACCAAGGAAGTACAGACCTAGTTGAATAAATGGGCAATGAAAAGGACCATGGTGTTACATCAACCAACACTGTGAATCCAGGGAATCATAAGGGGAGAGTGAGAAGGGGGTGGGGAGATAAAGGGAAGAAAAAGGTAAAGTATTTTTGTGTTACAAATAGAACAAATTATTTTCAGGAAAAAAGTCCATTTTTACTAGTAATGAAAAAGCAATACAAAAGTTCTTTTTTGTTAGCAGCCCACATCTTTAAATTCTTCCCATAGTTAAAACCTAGGCTACCTAGGTCCAGTGCCCATGTTCTTACTCTCTATTCTATCAGCTGCATCCTGTTCTACTTTTATGTTGATGGAAAGTGGACTCAATTAAAGGTCAAACAGTAAGTCAAAATAGTAAGGATTAAGTGTGAGGCAGGGGTATGTGGGGTGGGGAATAGTGGTGGCAGGAAAATGGAGACAACTGTTCTTGAACAACAATAAAAAAAAATTGTAAGGATTAGGCATGCTCTATCCCGGAGTATGAGCAATGCCTTTCTTCCCTCTTTCTTTCTCAGGCAAGCGTTTTCTCCGATGCCACAAGACTTGCAACCGGTGGGCGGTGGCAGCTCATCCTGGGCTAACCCCCTGAACTTTCCTCCAAGGCCTTTTTTCTCTGACTTTCAGCTGACAGCAGCCCCGCCTCGGCTCACTTCTTTCCTATAATGTTCCTACAGAGCCAAAGCAGCCCTGCCTAGGCTCTCCTATTGCTTCTTCTACCCTAAGTCCTTCCTTTGTTTCATTGCTCCAGCTTTAATAAACTACTCTCAAAAAAAAAAAGTAGGAATTATCACCCAGGACTATGAGGCACTAGAAAGATCACTCCTATCCTGTTCTATTTTTTTATTCCTGGTCTATTCTTTTTAAATGAAAGTCTGTTGTTTTAAAAAAGGTTTTTGAAGAAAACAAATAGTAGAGGCAGTGTATCTGCAAATGCTGGGGAAAAAATGTTGACATTTTAGATCATATGGACTTCTGCTGATATCTAGGAAGACATAAAACAAATAATGTTTTCAGGTTTATTATCAACTATCAGTGCTGATTTCCACAAATGTCCAATCCCCTCTTATAAAATTGTATTATAAAGGGCAAGACTGAGTAAACTTGCTCTAAGCTCCTTTGCTTAAGTACCCATAAGTTCCTGTAAAAATATAGTTAGATCTCTATTTTAAATATAATTATTTTGGCAACTGAGAGCTTGCATTCTTTAGTATGGTATATTCTCTGGTGTTAATAAAAATGTCAAAACCTGCTCCCCCATAGACAAACAACCTATAACAAGAACCAGTGAATTAGTCCATAAAGAAAAGGGAATCCTTGGGATCAGATACAAACTACACCCTGTTGACATTCTCAAATTAAGAAAATATATATGGCAAAGTACTGACTGCTACAATATAAAAATGTTCCATTTCCTCTCTGCCTGAATATAACAGCAGGTGGTAAAGTGACATTACAAGACAGTCACTTTCACTTTAAGCCCAAAGGCAAGGGATCCATTCTCTTTTTGAAGTTAGCTTACATTATTCTGTTGCTTCTTCTATACATACACACACAAACAAGAAGTAAAAATTTAAAAAAATTACATTATCTCCAAAGGCAGACAGATGACTAGTTGACAATGTCTCTTTTTCTTTACTTTTTTTTTCTTTCCTAGATTGCTTTCTCTAATCCTGTAGTACAAATCACTGGGCTAACCTGTGATAGCACAGTGCCTACTCTAAGAGACTTTAGTGATATTAAGTATTATTTCCTAATAATGCCATAATTCAGGACATAGTACATAATGGGCACAACTTTTTAAAACAGTTCTACAGTAGTCAAATGAATTGGATATTAATATCTGTCTGTCAAACAAATATGTATTGGAATACTACCAACCTAAGTTTTCTGGAATACTACTACCTTAAATTTAATTAAAACATATTAACACCATTACTCCACTGAACCAATGCTTATTTTCCAAACGATTGATTGCTCAGTGTGTTTTTCAGTTGAGGGAAACGTTTTTTCATGAATTGATTGTGGTTTTATTTGTCAAGACTAAATACAAATGGGAGGGAGGTGGGGAGGGCTGGGGAGTTGGGCTGAGATGGGAGTAAAAGACAGAAAACTATACAAGAACAATTTTTAAAAAAAGACTAAATACAACCTTTCTTCTAGCCCAAATGATGCCACTATACAATTTAGGAAAATCCACCTCTTCCTCAAGGAACTGTACTTTTCATTTGCCAGAAAACAATATATTTTTAAAGGTTTTATTTATTTTTAGAGAGAGGGAAAAGGAAAGAGAAAGAGAAGGAGAGAAACATCAGTGTGTGGTTGCCTCTCATGTGCCCCCTACTGGGGACCTGGCCTGCAACCCAGGTATGCGACTAGGAATGGAATTGGTGCCAGCCAGGGTGAAAACAATCTTAATAAACATACAAATCTATGATGGCTACAAACATGAATGGTGTCCTTCTAGAGCTGTGCAATGTGTAACCTAATGTATTACGTTACGTCAACAAATTTAACAAGAAATGTTTCCTGATCCACGGAGCCCAGAAATCTAATCCACCCTGCAAGTAGATAGTGAGACAGGCTTTAAAAAAAAAAAAAAAAAAAAAAAAAAAAAAAAAAAAAAAAAGAAAGAAAGAAAGAAAGGAAAAAGAAAAAAAAACACATTTGTGAAGAGATGATTTATGAAACACCATATAAGATCGAAGGACGTGATGAGAAATCAGCTGTGTTTTGCTTCACAAAGGATATGGCAAAAACCCAATGGACTTAAGAGTGTTCAGAGCTATAAAAAAATTTTTACTGACCAGAGAGCTATTGAAAAATCAGGTAATGCGCCAAGAAAGTCTCTTTACTGAGCAAGCTCTCTGCTTTGCTGTACATTAAACTCAACTGAGGAACTTTTAGAAAAACTGATGCCTGGGCCCCACCCCAGACCAATTCTGTCTAAACCTTTAGGGCTTGAGCCCAAGCATTGATCTTTTTGGAAGTTCCCCAAGTGATTTGTAATGTCCAGCAGAGTTTAAAACCTTTTGACTTAGGTGATTTTATGAACAGTGTTCCTACATAAGATAGACTAGAATAGTGGTTGTCAAATTTTAGTGTGCTTGGAATCACCTGGAGGTTTCATAACACAGATTGTGCTTCCACAGTTCATGATTCAGTAGATGCCGATGCTTCTGATCAAGAACCACACTTGGAGGACTATTGGTCTAAAATCTTACAACTCAGCCCTGGCTGATGTGGCTTAGTAGACTGAGGGCTGGCCTGTGAACCAAAGACTTGCTGGCTCCATTCCCAGTCGGGGCACATGCCTGGGTTGTGGGCCAGGTCCCCAGTTGGGGATATGCAAGAAGCAATGATCCATGTTCCTCTTGCACACTGTGTTTCTCTCCCTCTGTTTCTCCCTCCCTTCCCCTCCCTAAAAATAAATAAATAAAATCTTCAAAATCTTACTACTCAAAATATAGTCACAGAATGGCAACTCTAGCATCACTGGGAGCCCTTAGAATTACAGAATCTCAGTCCCACCCATTACTGAAAAGAAATCTGAACTTTTAACAAGGTTTCATGGTGATTCATATAGAAATTAAAATTTGAGAAGCAGTGGTCTAGTGTATGGACCAAATTAAAAAGTCTGCTGGGATAAGGAGGACAAAAATGAGGATGAAAGAGGGTAGAGACTCGTGAATAACTAAAGAGCTCATATTCTAAAAACTTCAGCTCTAACCAACCAGTGCCCATGTAGAAATGCAGGCTTAGTGTTACCAGATATTCTAATTCTTCAAGAAACTCAGTAATCTGGATTTCATGTGAAACCTCCCAACTGTAAAATATTAGCAATTAATTCAAATGTTGTATAAAACCTTTAAGACCAAATAAAATACATCTGTGGGCCATATCTGGCCCATAGCTCACCTGTGTGTGATTTCTGATCTAGAAAGAATCAATCATAAATTGAATTAGAGTTTGAAATAAATCACTGGAATTCCCCCTTAGAACTCTTCCTTTAAAAGCTCAAGATAGATGATATATTTGGTAACAGTTAATTATTTTCTGTAGGGCATGTTTCTGCCTGACATGAACTCAGGAAAGCAATAGAAATGAATGTTAGACAGGACTCTTTGAAATATGAGTTGTGGAAGAAAAATACGCAGCTATAAGGTAGGAAGCAAGAGAGGAAGCTGAAATGCTGAAATGCCTCGGGAGTGCCTCTGAAGAATAGGAGATGCATGAGCAATCAATCTCAAAATGAGCCAAGTGAGACATTTGGTTGTGTTTACTGTTAGATATACCTATGGACACAGCAAATGTTCTAATCATAAGTCTTTGAAAGTGGAAGAAATACAGCATTAAATATGTAGAATTTGTTTTCACTTGAAAAGGAAGATAAGGCAAAACAACTGCAGTTCCATACATACTTCCTCTCCATCTTTATTTAATAGCCTTGAATCATATCATTGCCTTGAACTATGAAGCAGCTTGAAAATTTTTTCTAATGGAGGCACACAATATTCTCAATGTATGACATTTCAATAGTCATTGTACATGTTTTTCTTTAAACCTCATACAATCACTTATTAAAGTCATCTCACAAGCTATCCAGAGAATAACAAGAAAGTACCTTTCAGAAAGGTCATATAGGACTAGAAAAACACACAGGGAGTAGCTAAGCAGACTGAAAAGAAACATGAAAGTCAAATTACATACCTAAGTGGGAGAAGAGAAAATAGAAAGTTTTGAAAACTGCTTATTACTCTGCTAGAGTACCAGTAAACAAACCAAGTTTCGTAAAGGATGTGGGAATGGCATAGAAAAAAAAGGCTAAGAGAAATGTCCTCTCTCTCCTAAACCAGGCTGTCCTCAACATCAAGAGCCTCTCTCTCCAGGCTCACTAACACATTTCCTAGCCTGTGATAAAAGGTATTCATAACGAGATTTTGCCTTAATCCCATTAAACTATTGAATGCTATCTGCTCACTTCTCCCTAAATCCCTTCAATTGAGCCAACAATTAGGACAATAGGTACTGTTCTGTACTCTAAATACACTCATAAATTTTTCAAGTTTTTGCCATAAGAACAATGAAACAAAGTGTAGCTACATGTCCTTAGTTCAAAATTGGAGAGAGCCATTATCTCTTCTTAATTCTTTCATCAGCTTATTTAAAGACAAAAAAAATGTTGGGTATGCCAATGACATTTGACTAACAGACATGTGTTAGATGAAATGATTTCTTCACAAAAAGTAACAGGTCGAACTGCAGGTGCCACCTTACATGGCATGTAATAGCTGATAAAGGACAGATTTTCAGCCCAATCAAAGTAAGGAAATTTGTAGTTGAAGCTGTCAAGATTAGAGATTACAAATGTGAATATTCCCTAGAATCTATATTTAAAATTTTTTGTCTTTGGGAATTTATTTAAATACTGAAATTAGAACACGATATCAAAGAGAACTGCACCGAAAATCAGAAGCACTTTGCTTTTTACCTTTGCCTGTAACAAACCAACCAACCCAAAGATAAAGCATTTCAGTTTCTTTGTTTTAAACTGACATTACCATTTCATTTTCAGTATATACAAAGAGAGGAAAGAAATGAATTAGTATTTAATCAAGACCTAATATCTGCCAGGCTCTGTGCTTGCCAAGGCATCCAGTCAGATGAGATGATAAACTAGACCATCTTTATGGTACTTTTAATGGAAAACTTATCTCATTTGTAAGGAATATTTGAGTACAATTATATGTAAATCACATGTAAATCCTGATCTCAATAAGTTATACAAGGACCATTGTTGTCTTGGAATCCCCTCTCTTTCTATCACAGCTTCACCTACCTATAGTGAATAACTCTTTTACTTGTTAGTACAAAATCCACAACTATAGAGAGGACCTATATACTAGGAACCAAACAAAATCAAATGGCTTTTGTTTTGGCCATTTTACCACAGTACATTATAAAGTTAAAGGACAAGGAAAAATATATTTTATATATTATAATATATATAAATATATAGAGAGAGACAGCTTGATGCAAACTATTCCAAACAATGCATTACCCATTTTCCTAATGATACTCTAAATTGTTTTTCCTATATTTTTCCCTTATCATCTCATTACCATTTCTATGTTCATATTGAGCTACTATACTAAATCCTAGGGACACGAAAAAGAACAATACTGAATCCAAATCCTTGTTTATTAGGATTCAAAAAGATCATTAAATAAATGGTTAAAGTACATAGTAAGTTCAATATGCCTCACATGCCAAGAAAATACAAAAAGAGAGCATGTATTTCAATCAGGGAGTCAAAAGAATGCTTCCTAGAGTAAATGATGCTTGAGTGGATCCCCTAAAGATAAAATATGAGAAAAAGAAAAAGAGGGTATAGGGCATCCCACACAAAGGCAATAGTGAAATGAAAGGCACAAGGGGTGAAGTAGCCTAGTATACATGGAAAATAAGCTGTAAAGTATTATTGTAGTATAGAGTTAGAAGCAAAGAGTATGGGAAAATGAAGCTGTAGCAATAGTCAGTGTGTAGACCATGGAGGACCCTGTATACCAGACTAACAGCTTGGATTTTATTCTTGGGCCAATGGGAAGCCAATGCAGGGTGCAGGAGAAGAGCATGCCTAGATTTGCCTGTGTTTTATTAAAGATGGATCTGAGGTGGAAATAACAGAAGGCAATAAAACCAGTGACATGTTGTGAAATGTGTTGTGCAATGTTATCAGCACTCTGGAATAGTGAATAGAATTAAGAAATATTTAAGATTTAAAATCAGAGGAGTAATATGAGAGCAGTAAGATGGAGGAATCTAAGAATCTTCTTCTGATGTTTATGACTTCAGGGCAATTCCTTATGTGACAGTTAAAACTATTGAAATATGAAATACATGGGAAGAGCAGGACTAGTTAGGATGCAAAGTGGGGAGCAGGGAAACTGAATTCTGTTTGGATCTGTTGCAAAAATATGAGTCATAATCCATGAGGGGAGATTCAGCAAGCATTAATCAAAGCAGTAGATGGAGAAACAGGCAATAGTGCTATCAGAGGAAATAAAGTTTCAAGAATGAAAGAAAGATCAATAATGCCAAATGCAGCAAGGAGATGCAGTAAGATAGGTACTGGAAAGTATTTATTGAATTTGGTGATTTTGTCTTTTCCAGGCAGTTTCAATGGACTACTGGGCATGAGAGTCAAGCCACTGCAGGCTGAGTGACTAAGTAGTAAAGAAGTGACAACAGCAAATCTGCCAGAGATTGCAACCCCATGTAAATGGTGAGATTTAGCCTAGCATTTCTGCCCTTTCTTTGTAGAGCAGAAATCTCCTTGTATTTTATCACACATCAATAGGATCTCTACCAAGATACCTTGAAAATAGAATCATTTTCTTCAGACTGAGTGAAAAGCCTTAATCACATTTAAAAGTCATTGTGAATAATAGCTGTCAGTCTATTTAAATAAGTCTACTGTAAAGGGGTAGAATGAGGCAGGATGCCAACCCATAAATCCCAAATAATCCCAGCATCATTTAGGCACTACCACCCTCTTTGCAAGATGGAATGTTGTCCTAAATATACCTCAAACGTTATGAAGAGAGCTTTGGCTGCAGTGTGGATACTTTATCTTTTGCTTAGTGTTTACAGGGAATGTTGTAGAGAATTCTGTCTGTTGCTCCCAAGTTTACTCAAGGAAAATGGATGGTAGAGGACTGTCTGCTAAAGGAGGGGACCCTCATCCAAATTCATTTCTTTCTTTTTTTTATTATTCCAAGTACTGCTTCTGTATTATTATTGTTCTATTCTACTTCTTACAAGCATTGTCTTTATCATATTTTTTATCCCTATATTTTGGTGATTAAATTCAACATATATGTGATGAACTTGGCCTGACAACATCAACAGGAACAGAATAGCTTCCAGCTCTCTGGAAATGAGAATGCACCTATGATAGTTCTCTTTATTAAACCCAAACCTGGAATTACTTCTGTTGTGTAGTTCTTCTTATAATGTAAACCACTTAAGGAGATTTTAAGAGATTCTTCTTCTGGAGTATCAACAAGAAGCTGTGCTTGTCGGACTTTCCCCACAGAAGGACCTCCTGTCCTTCTCCTTTCCTGCCTGTCCAGCTCCATGTCAACCACCTTGTATGGAGTGATGATGGACTCCCAGACCAGAGACACCCACATGGTAGGCTCCTACAGGAGGAGCAAAGCAGTCATCATGGCAGCAGGGAGCAGAAAAGGAAAGGAGCAAAGGGAAAATTGAAAAGTTATTATCAGGCAATTTTATTTCTACTTTAGCCAGATAACAAATTATCCTTTTTCTTGCAAATGACTACATAACTTCAATGATAAAAACAGAAAATATATCTGAGTGGAAGGGAAAGTGTCAATTAAAAGAACAAAACATAATAACAAGAAAACAGGAAGAACTTGTCACAATATAGACACTCTGAACCACAAGTAGTTAAAATTTATCTGCTGGTTTTTCTTCCTTTTAAGCCCTTAACACCTGACATAGTACTAAAACCTAAGGCAAGAACACAGAACTATGTAAAATAGTATTTTAATCCTTCCTAATTCATCCGATTTTCCTAATTTCAGAAAGTTAAAACACACATGAACATTCTTCACCCTTAAAAATTACCAAGTGTGCATTGTTTATTAATTGAATCATTTGTTACTGGCTCCTTGATTAAAATCCATTTTGCACATGCACACTTCCATCCACTGCACTCACACTGAAAGTGTGATGTCATCTGAACCTCAATAATTAAAGTCCTGGTTGCCATTATTAAATTCACCAAGCATCTACCTGTTATAGACTCTGTGCTGAGTGAGATCTGCTCTTGGGCTTCAGCACACTGTAGCTGTCCTAAGAGAACAGTGAAGGGGTTTAGACCTTGTATGCTATAGCCAGGCTGCCTAGAATTGAATCACGAATCTTCCACTTCCTGCCACTGCTTAATCTCTTTGAGCCTCAGTTCCTGTTGTGGTAAAAGCATGCTAACATGAATACATACATGATAGGACTGTTATGAAGATTAAACGTCAGTATATATGATAATGTAATACATGCTTAATATGTCTTATCTAGTATTATTTACATGGATTTAAAAGAGGTAAATATATTTTTGCCCCCTCTACAAAACAGAAATGTAGGACAAAAACTCAGGCCATCTCAGATGACAGCTTATACTCAAAAACACACACATAAAAATTAAATAAAGTCAATTTGGTACATGTAAAAAAATAAGTTAAAAATGAACATCCAAAGATTCTTACCATGCTATTATTCCATAAAAATTATCAAACTATAAAATAAGTTGAAATTGACAAGAGTAGTTTAAAACGTGCCTGACTCTGACTTCTAATTAGTTTTTTTTTTTTCCATTTTGTATTATTGGACAAAAAACCCAGGAGTCCTGAGGACAAGAGAATGGAGTAACAGATCTCATTTAGCACCCTGAAATATGACATGGGCAAACATCCTGGGTTACCATGCGAGATGCAGCTGAGAGATGGTGACAGAAGTCCAGAGAAGAATGGACTTTGAACTGACTATAGGAATAAGGGAAGGTTAGAGCAAGGCACAATAATAATTACTTTCAAAAGTGTTCCTTCTATGTCAGGTAATGTTTGAGTGTTTTACTCATAGTAACTTATTTAACCCTGACAACAAAACCCAAATTAATAGGAAGGTACTATTATCATCATTCTTATTTTATACACAGGGAAACTGAGAAAGGTTAATTAACTTGCCCAAGGTCTTATTATAGCCAGTAAGTAGGAACTGTGCCCAAGCAGTCCAGTTTTTATTCTACTGCCTCCCACAAATATAAAGTGATATGTTTAGCTTGACGAGGCCATGTATGCAATGAAACTATAAATATCTGAAAATAGATAGTGAAGGGTATGTTTCATGATATGTTTATTCAATCAGATATTAACATGAAGTTAACATGTAGGTGATAGGTAGTTGCATGAAAAAATTTTGCTTTAATATTATAGGATCTGTGAGAGTCACACAAAGGTTTGATTATGCACTTAAGAAGAAAGTTCATACTACATTTCACGTGTCTAGATACTCCCTTGAGAGTACCAAATAAAGTGGGATTCTAGAAGCAAGAAAGCAAGTGGTTTCAGAGAAATAGTTCTCTATTCTTTAATACCTCAACTCTCCTGAACTTTCAAACATCTTAACTCTGGAGGGTATGTTAGGCTGATTCTCCTGGGATGGTATTAAATGAAGCATTAATACTGTGCCCAGGCCCAGGTCATGTCTCTTCACTGGGCCTGACCTCACAGGAGCCCAGGGAAGCTCAGCAGATGGTGTATGCTAGAAGTAAAGAAGACCAAAAAATCAGTATATTTTAGTAACACCTCAAAAATAATCCTAGTGAATTAATTAGAAAAATTACACTATACAGAGACAACATTTTAAAAACTTAAGAGGTTTCCAGCAAAGGACCTGAACAGACACTTCTCCAAGGAGGGCATACAGAGGGCCCAGAGACATAAGAAAGGATGCTCAGCATCACTAGCCATCAGAGAGATGCAAATTAAAACCACAATGAGATACCACTTCACACGAGTCAGAATGGTCATCATAAACAACTCAACAAACAACAAGTGCTAGTGAGGTTGCAGAGAAAAGGGAACCCTAAAGGAACACTGTTGATGGGATTGCAGACTGGTACAACCACTATGGAAAACAGCATGGAATTTCCTCAAAAAACTAAACCTGGATCTGCCTTTTCAATTCTACTGCTGGGATTATACCCAAAGGATTCTGAAACACCAATTCATAAGAACCTATGCACCCCAATGTTCATAGCAGCACAACTTACAATAGCCAAGTGCTGGAAGCAACCTAGGTGACCATCAGTAAATGAGTGGATAAAAAATGGTACATTTACACAATGGACAACTACCCAGCAGACAGAAAGAAGGAGCTCCTACCCTTTGCAACAGCATGGATGGAACTGGACAGCATTAAGCTAAGTGAAATAAACCAGGCGGTGAAAGACAAATACCATATGATTTCACCTATAAGTGGAAATTAATCAACAAAACAAGCAAGCAAAATATAACCAGAGACATTGAAATAAAGAAAAAAAAAACCCTCCAGTAACCAGAAGGGCAGGAGGATAATGGGGGGAAAGAAAGGGGAAGGTCATCAAGGAACACGTATAAAGGACCCATGGACAAAGCCAAAGGGGGGTAGGATTGCAGATGGATGGTGGGGGTGGGTGGGGCAAGGGACTGCGCTGGGGAGAAAATGAAAACAACTGTACTTGAACAATAATAAAAAAACTTTAAGAGGTTTGAATTATGATTAGCAAATCAGACTAAAAACTAACATGACAAAAAGGAAGAATGAATGATTACTTTAGACAAGCTGGTGAATTATGAGGAATGGAGATAAATCTGGCCATATGCCATATCTTTATTAATGACCTGAAAACAGCCCACAACATGTTAATTAAATCTATGAATGCAACTAAACTGACATGGTATTTACAAAGGTTAAGCTAGGACAAAAGTTAAAAAGAAGCTTCTTCACCTTAAGGAAAACACTTTTTAATAAGCAGAAGTACTGTCATAAACTCTCACTCAAAGCACCATCAATTATCATTGAACAAAGATGCTCTTTAAATAAAGGTCAAACCTCACATAATAAAATACTTGAGAACAGACACATGGCCCTGGCTTTAAGAGAGGCTTTATCATTTATATTTTTATTTAGTGTGAAAAAAAAAAAAAACCTTCCTCTTATTTTTATTGATCAGTGGGGAAAATATGTGAACAAGTAAAAATATTAAATTTTCACTTTTATCACTTAAATTTTTTTTTTTTGCCTTTCCTACTTAATGAACCAGAAACTCTCTGCTTGCTAGTAATAACATAATGATGTCCTTGGGAACTGGTTTTTATATTGCAGCTATTTACTCCTTTACCTATCAGGTCATTAGTTCAGAATTATATGTTTCTCTTATAACAACTGATAATAATAAATTCTTACATTGCATCCCAAAAGAACTATGAAAAAAATTCTTATTAACCACTTCATTCAGAGCAAACACAGGGCAGCAATAGATTGGGGAGCGTTTGACCTAAAAAAGTCTGCCCAACTTTTGCTTTATTTTCATTCATGTACCGTATCCACACAATTAAATCAAGTGCATTAGGAATGAGAGTGTGAAAAAAGCAGAACAATGTTATTAGTATCATAAAATTAGAAAACTTTTTCATAGCATAATCAAACATGGGACAATCTGATTTAAAAGATATTGAGATCAGGTCACTCAGTTCTCAGTTGCATCCCATCCCAGTTCAGAGGAATTTGTCCTAATTTCCCAACCCAGGGAGATCTCAGCCTGAAAGACCATCAATACTAATGACTGATGTCATATAGATCAATTTCTACAAGATTAGTTAAATAAGCTGTCACATTTTGAAGGAAGATTTCCATCCTTTTGGGAAGACAGATTATTAAAATGGACAGTAATTTTAGCTGCTTACCACATAGAGATGACAGTCATGTTTTGCTTGACCTACCAGGTTGTTTTGGTTTTGTTTTTTAATTAGTTGTCAGCAGTTAAAACATTGGAAGCTGTCACATAAAAATAAATCTGGATCTCTAGCTCTTGTTGAAGAATGGCAAGAACTCTTAAAGAATGACAACCATCTAGAAAGACTCATCTGCTGATAAGGAAGAACCTCCATTTTAAAGGACGGTGCATCTCCAGCTTACCTCAGTTCCCAGTTCTCTAATTCCCATAATACACCTGCCCCCTCTAGGCGTATTTAAACTGTTTCAACTTGCCATCCTTGTTCTGGAGTCCAAAGACCCCATCTCACTGCACTTCTACTCTGGTGTGGTCCCAACCTCACAGAGGGAGAAGTGTGAGGGACAACAGAAGGGAAACAGTGGTGGGATTCAGGCTCAAAAAAGCGTGAGCATGTTGGGGTGGGGGGTGGTTTGGTAGACAAAGTTAACTATTTTATTTAATTATTTTTATTGGAATTTTGATTTTCCCCATGGCTGATGTGGCCTGCAAGTTAAGAGGCATGCATTAAAACATGGGGTCTTAATATTAAAAAGAACTTATAAAGCCATGTTGTCCATGGATCCCCCAAACTGGCCTATGTGATAATCATTGAAAACCTTTACTTCTGACAGGAATTTCAGTGATGACTGAGAAGCTAATCTAGGGATTCAGAATACATCCAGAATGGTAGCATGAGAAAATATAGACCAATTGCTCAGTGAAACAATGGCAAATGGTGAGAAAACAACAAACATAAAATCTTTGAAAATTGTTCTAAGGATATATAACAACTGAAGAAACATTTATTTAAGAACATATCCTGTGGCCCTGGCAAAGTAATTCAGCTGGTTGGAGCATTGTCCCATTGCACCAAGATTGCAGGTTCAATCCCCAGTCAGGAATATACAAGAATCAATCAATGAATGGGTAAATAAGTGGAACAACAAATTGCTTTCTCTCTCTCGCTCTCTCTTTCTCTCTCTCTCTCTCTCTCTCTCTCTCTCTCTCTCTCAATCTCTCTCTCTCTCTCCCCTTCCCTTTGTCACTCTCTAAAAATCAATAAATAAAAATTTTAAAAGAAAATATACTAAGTCTCAACTAGAAGAGTAAGAAGAGTCTCAGTGAGAAGAGTGGCACTTGAGACAGAAACTACTCTGTCACTCACTCTTCTCCCCAGTTCAACATGATGGAAGCTCCCCCACCTACTGCTGTGGTCAAGAAAATGGGCTCAGGGAGCTCTCCCCTACCAGCTCCCATGCACAGCCTATAATATCTTCCCTCAGAGGAAGGGCTACCAGCCTTTCTCCTCACCTCCAGCTCTCTATTGCAGAGGAAGTGTGTAAAGCAAGAGATCATGAGATTCCTTTCTATATCCACTCCCCATTTGTACAGAAGAGGCTCTACTCCAAGTGTGGCAGGTTGAGAATACCGTTGTGTTGTGTTGTGTTGTGTTGTGTTGTGTTGTATGGTTTTGTTTCAGGGTTTTTTTGTTTGTTTGTTTGTTTTTTTGCCTTTGCTTTAGTTTTCTCATACAGTAAAGGTTTCATTACAGGAGAGGCAAGTCAATTAAGGCTAAAGGCTACTGCTCGAAGAGAAGCAGGTCACTGTCCCAAGGCCCAGTTCCAAAACAGTGGCTCAGAGATTTTGCCCATGGGAAAGGCAGGTCATAAGAAGAGAGCTCAAAAGTTATACCCATATATATTTTTATTTGAAACAGAACAAGGAAAAATCCAAACCTAAAGGTAAGCAAGATTCATGTAATATCCAAAAATCAGTAATGTAATATACTATATCAACACAACAAAGGACATCTCAATAGATGCTTTAAAAAATTTGAAGAAAAAAATTAACACCACTTCATACATTTTTTAATGAAAGAGAGCTTCCTCAATCTAATAAAGAGCATCAAAGAAAAAAATCTACACCTAATATTATCCTTAATGGTAAAGACTGAATGCTTTCCCCCTAAGATCAAGGATATTCACTCTCTCCACTTCTATTCATCATTGCACTGGATGTTCTAGCCAGAGCAGTTACCCAACTAGTGAAATAAAAGGCATCTGTATTAGAAAAGAAGAAGTAAAACTAGTTCTGTTTGCAAATGACATGATCTCTCACATAGAAAACTCTAAGAAATCCACTAAAAACAATTAGGATTAATAAATGAATTCAGCAAGCTTACTAGACATAATTTCAATATGCAAAAATCAACTATATTTCTATATACTAGTAATAAAAATCCAAAAGTGAAATTGAGAAAAGAATTCATTCTACAATGCCATAAAATAGATTAAAAAGCTTAGAGATGAATTTAACAAAAGGAGGACAGGATGTGTACATTGAGAACTATAAAGCATTGTTGAGAGAAATTAGAGACTTAAATAAATGGAAAGACTCCTCATGTTCATGGATTAAAAGAGGTGATTTTAAGATGGCAGTACCCCATAGATTTACTTAGAGACTGAAAGCATTTTGTATCAAAATTTCAATTGGATTCTTAGCAGAAATTGAGAATTTGATCCCAAAACCCATATGTTAATTTGAGAGACCCAAAATAGTCACAACAATATTGTAAAAAAAAAGAACAAAGAGTACTAACACTTCAAGGTTACAGAAATCAAGACACTTGTGGTACTGGCATAAGGCTAGACATACAGATCAATGGGATAGAATGGAGAGTCTGGAGACAAACCCTAACACGTGACAAGAGTGCCAAGACAATTTAATGAGAAATCAGTCTTCAACAACTGATGCTGCAACAACTGGCTATCTACATGGAAAGAATGAAGTTGGACCCTTTTCTCACACCATTTCCCAAAATGAATTCAAAAATGGATCATAGATCTAAATGTAAGAGCTACAGCAGTAAAATGCTTAAGAAAATACAGTGACCTTATGTTAGGCAAAACTTTCTTAGATACTACACTAAAAGCAAAAGTGACAAAAGAAATAATAGTCTAATTTAAGCTGTTCTGAAAGTTAAAAACATTAATGCTTCAAAACATACCATGAAGCATGTGAAACACAATGTACTCAACAGAAGTATTTGCAAATCTTATATTTAACATGGGAATTGTATCTAGAATATATAATATATTCTAGCAACTGAATGATAAAATGAAAGATAACTCAATTTTAAAATTGGCAAAGATCTGAATAGATATTTCTCCAAAGGAAGTATACAAATAGCCAATAAGTATATGAGAAGATGCTTCACATCCTTACCCATCAGGATAATGCAAATCAAAACAACAATGAGATTCCACTTCACTCCCACTAGGATGGCTATAATTAAAACAACAGATAATAATAAGTGTTTACAAGGACATAAAACAATTGATACTTTACTACACTGTTGGTTGAAATGTAAAATGGTTGAAATGTAAAATGGTCCATCCCCTTTTGAGAACAGTGTAGCAGTTCCTCAAAATGTTAAATGTAGAGTTACCATATGACACAGTAATTTTACCTCTAGCTATACACCCAATTTAAGTGAAAATATATGCTCACAGAAAAATGTGTGTATATGAATATTTATAGCAGCATTATTCATAATAGCTAAAAGTGGAAATAGCCCAATATCCATCACCTGATGAATCAATAAATAAAATGTGATATATTCATACAACAGAATATAATTTAGTAATAAAAATGCAGAGAAGGGAAAGGGCTGTGGAGAGATTCCAAGAAGAGAAGATACAGTCCACAAGTAGGGCCATTCGAGCTCAGGCACCAGGGCACCTACATGCAAATTAGAAAAAAAGGCTATGCCTTCCAGGTGGGTCCACCCTCGAGATGAGGGGTGGCAGACGACAGGCTCCAAATCTGGCCACATCCATTTGTTTATATATTGTCTACGGCTACTTTTAGGCTACAACAGCAGGCATGATTGAACAGTTGTTACCATTTGTGTGGACCACAAAGCCACAGGTACAGCACTGCTTTAGAGCCTAGATAATACAATTTGCCAGAATTTGTCTGAAACCTAAGTAACTAAAGATTCACTTTCAGTTTTCTGGACCATCAGGGGGTCAGGACTATATTAGATGACATCTGCCCGCTAAGTAAAAATGTATAAAATAAAGATGAATTTCCTTTCCATGGGGAAAAAAGTCTGACAGTGATGTAAATATGAGAAGAAAAAGAAAAACAAATACAGTATTAGGAGTAGTTTTCTCTGTGGCTTACCTGAGGATATTTTTTACTTCTTGATAACTGATCCTTTTCCCCAGGTAAAAGAATCCACAAGAATGTAAATTACAAAAGAACTGGATTTTTACAAAATTATGTCTTGCTGCTGCTTTCCCTCTAGAACCTACATATGCAGTCACTTAGTAAATACGGTTGATTGCACCTCTACCACGTATCCACCGGGCTACCTCTGGCAAACAAATAACCTAATATTTCTGGTCCTCAGATCCCTAATCTGGACAAAGAGAAAAATAATAGTCCTACCTCATAGATTATTTTTAGGATTAACTGATTTGTACATATAATCAATTATTTATATATGTTTATAAACATATGCAAATATTTGTTTATATTTATAAATTTAATATATTTATATATTATTTACAAATATATTTGTGTATATATTTATATCTAGATTATATTATATATAATATATGTAAATTATTTAGAGTAGTGTCTGTCACAATTTATTTATTGTTGTTATTTTCTGAAAATCTTCAATTGCAGTATATAGTTGATTACAACCATTGAGTATTAGTCTTAGAAATTTTGGAACTTTCAGTTTCCTTCAGAGATTAAAGTTCAGAATTCATAAACCTGTAAAGCAGGATAGCCTAACATGTTATTACACATTTCTATAATGACATTTTACCCATAAGAACAAATTAACAATTTTAGTATTATATTCAACAATGAGAAAATCATGTGTCAATGTGAGTATTTCTTCAAACAACTCAGAATCCCCCCAATAACATGTCCCTATGTACTTTAAAACCAGGTAGACCTTGAATTACTTTAAAACCAGGTAGACCTTGAACCAGGTTCTACACACTGCATTCACTTGCCATGCAATTACACACACTGCCCAGATAGCAAATGACTCACTAGTGTTAGCTTCGTCCCTGCCCCGGGCTCAGCTGTTTGAGTCTATCACCAACAATGCTCATTGGCATGAACACTTGGTGTCTTATTGTTCCTTTCCAGACCCTCTGTAATTTTACATCTATGAGCTTTGGCAACTCCAATGGTTCCTGAGCTTCTTAAATGCTGTAGCAGAACTTTGTTGCTTTCGTCATTGCTGCTGTTATGGTTGTTGTTACCCACAACACTGAGCATAGTTTATTTGTCACAGAGCCATAGTAAAAAGCAAATAGTGTACTTAATTAACTAAATTCTTCCTATGAATTATACGAGGCAGTGTCAAGCGTTTCCTCTTAAAGCGGTTTTTCAACTGGGGTTGGAAACAGAAAAATGGCATAGGAACTTCCAAGTGTTAGAGAAGAGTTGCTTAGAAATAAAAGACAAAAATATTGTTTTTCCCATTTATTTTCAATCTTCTCTTGATTGAAAACTTCTTCTAAGAGCTTTCTAGCAGACCCCTCACCAAGTGAGGGTCTTAACAGAAGACAAAGTGTGGAAACTCGATTCACTGGACGTTAAGGAGCGATTGTGAAGCTGAACGGAGCCAACACACATGCCTACAGATGATCTGGCTATGGGTCTCTCAAGCTCTTCTCTCCGTGTAGGAATTCTAAAACATTAAATGTGCTATGGAATAGTTGGGAGCTATAAAACAAAATTTGGTGTTAACTATAGATTGTTGGTATATTTTTCAGAAATATGCAAGCTGCAGTAGCTAAAGAAATTGAACTATCAGAGAAACAAAATTGATCCTTTAAAGCTTTTCAAGAGAAACACCAAGGGCTTTGCTGGTCAATAGAATGCTGGCATTTCCGACCTCCTTGATGAAAAGTCTTGAAGTTTAACCCACACTCACAACAATAAAATGCGTGTCAATGCTCTTTTTTTATTAAGATATTCTAAAGCTACAATAAAATGTAAGGTAAAGCACAAGGCCAATAATGCTTTCATTTCTCTTACAGAAGTAAAGTTTTCATGATGACTTTAAAAGTTACTATGAAATGGATTTATAGTACATTTTTTCATTATTTTTTCTTTTTCAGATTACTTTTTTCTTACTCAGTTTTAAAATAATGTGGGAAACTCTTTGACACTCTGACCATAGGAATTATGGTCTGGATAAGAATCTAACATTCTTTCACTAAATAGTTTTTGCAGGAGTATTAGGTGTTAGTTACTCAAGGAGATAAAAAGATGACCCTCAAGAACTTTAGCATTAGAAGGATATGAACATAACAAAATAATAAAAATACAATTAGTGGTTAATATTTAATTAGAAAAGAATAAACAAGTTAGTATTAGGAAGAGAACTGAATTTAATGAGAGCAGGTAAGAAACTTTATAGGTCAAACAGAATTTGCGTTAGTCCCTGAGCCTGTTTTTCTATGGTTTCTGTAACCAATCACCACAATTTAGTGGCTTAAAACAATACAAATTGATTATCTTACAGATTTGGAGATTGAAAGTCCCAAATAAGTCTCACTAATCTAGAAGCAAGGCACTGGCAGTGCCATGTTCTTTTCTAGAGGCACTGAGGATGTTATGGGTTGAACCTAATTCTCAAAAAAAAAAAAAAAAAAAAAAGATGAACTGAAGCCCTTACCTGTGGTACCTGTAAATAAAATCTTATAAGATAGGAAAAATTCAGGGGACTTCCGGCCAAGATGGAGGCATAGGCAGACACACTGTGCCTCCTCGCACAACCAAAATTAAGGACAGCAAAGATTTAGAAACAAGAAAACAACCAGAACTCAGAAAATTGAACTCCTTGGAAGTCCAACAACAATTCATCCAGACCGGTAAGAGGGGAGGAGTCACGGCAGGAAAAAGCGGAGGTGCGGACCGGCACGCAGGCAGCAGCGGCTGGCAGCCCCCAGGTGCACAGGCGGTGACTGGCAGACCCCGTGCACGGGGTGGCAACTGTGCAGACCCAGTGAGGCTGCGCAAGGCAGCTGGCTGGCCGGGTGGTCCCACATTCACGTGCAGATAATCCAGGCAAAGGGGAAGTGGTGAAACGGACTGGAATCCCAGAGTGAGCACAGCAAGCTCCATTGTCTCCTCTCAGACCCCACCCCCACATACAGCATCACTACCCAGCGACTAGGCTGTCCTGCCCTGGGGAACACCTGAGGCTCCACCCCTCACTACGTAACAGCCACGACTAGAACAAAAAAAAAAAAAAAAAAAAAAAAAAAAAAAAAAAACAGAAATCAAAATGGCTCAAACCGGAGAACAAATCAAAGCCCCAGAGCCAATTTATCTAAGCGATGAAGAGATTGCCAACCTATCAGATGCGAAATTCAAAACCCTGGTGATTAGGATGCTCACAGAATTGGTGGATTTTGCTCACAAATTAGATGAAAAAATGAAGGCTACAATAAGTGAAATGAAGAAAGATTCATGGGGAACCAACAGAGATGGGAGGAAAACTGGGACTCAAATCAATGGACTGGACCAGAAGGAAGAAAGAAACAACCAAATAAAAAACAAGGAAGAAACAAGAATTCAAAAAACTGAGGAGAGGCTTAGGAACCTCCAGGACATCTTTAAATATTCCAACATCCGAATTATAGGGGTACCAGAAGGGGAAGAAGAAGAGCAACCAGTGGAAAACTTATTTGAACAAATAATAAAGGAGAACTTCCCCAATCTGGCAAAGGAAATAGTCTTCCAGGAAGTCCAGGAAGCTCAGAGAGTCCCAAAGAAGTTGGACCCGAGGAGGAACACACCAAGGCACATTATAATCACATTACTCAAGATTAAAATGAAGGAGAGAATTCTAGAAGCAGCAAGGGATAAGGGGACAGTCACCTACAAAGGAGTTCCCATCTTACTGTCGGCTGATTTCTCAAAAGAGACCTTATAGGCAAGAAGGGGCTGGAAAGAAGTATTCCAAGTCATGAAAATCAAAGACCTGCATCCAAGATTGCTCTATCCAGCAAAGCTGTCATTTAGAATGGAAGGGCAGATAAAGTGCTTCTCAGATAAGGTCAAGTTAAAGGAGTTCATCATCACCAAGCCCTTATTATATGAAATGTTAAAGGGACTTATCTAAGAAAAAGAAGATAAAAAATATGAACAGTAAAAAAACAGCAAACTCACAGGTATTAACAACCAGACCTAAAACAAAAGCCAACGAAGCAAATCACTACAACAGGAGCAGAAACACAGAAATGGAAATCACATGGATGGTTAGCAATAGGGGAGTGGGAGGAGGAGAGAGGGGGACAAGGGACATAGAACAAGTAGCACAGATGGTAGGTAGAAAGTAGACAGGGGGAGGGCAAAAACAGTGTGGGAAATGTAGAAGCTAAATAACTTATGACACATGGGCATGAACTAAAGGGGGGAATGTGGGTGGGAGGGGGTGTGCAGGGTGGAAAGGAATGATGGGGGGGAATAGGACAACTGTAATAGCATAATCAAGAAAATATAATTTAAAAAAGAAAAAAGAGGAAGGGATTAAGATGTGCAAATTGCCAGTTATAAAGTCAGTCAAGGAGATGTAAAATACAGCCTAGAAAATATAATCAATAATACAAGGTGGAGCAAAGTAGGTTTATAGTTGAGAGCACAAAATTTTTTCTTGTATTATTAATTATTGTATTATTTTCCATATGAACTGTAAACTTATTGCCCCACCCTGTATTGTAGTATGTATGGTTTCAGATGGGTACTAGACATATTGAGTGATCATTCTGTAAGTTATATAAATGTCTAATCACTATGTTACACACCTAAAACTAACATAATATTGCATGTCAACAACTGGGAAAATTTTTAAATTATTTTAAAACAGAATAAAAGATTTCTTGATGCAAAAAAAAAGACAGGAAAAATTCATTCGCAAATGAATCAGGTTAAGGTGAAGCTCCTTTAGGTTATCCCTCACTAGCAAATATAAGCTATACATTTCCATAATTACAATCTTTGTTTTTTTTAGCATGGGCTCTAAATCAAAATGACCAGTATCCTGATGAGAGACACATAGGAGAATGCCCTGCAATGACAGGAAGACGTTGGAGTGATGTAGCTGTGAGCCAAGGAATGCCAAGGATTGATGCCATCACTAAAAGATAGGAAGAAGCAAGAAAAGCTTCTACCCAGAGTTTCAGAGAATGGATGCTCCTACCTTAATTTTGAACTGTTAGCCTCCAGATCTAATAATTTTTTGTTATTTTAAGCTGCCCAGTTTGCCATACATTGTAACAGCAGCCTTAGAAACCCAATATAAGAGGCCAATCTGTTTCCTTGCCTCTTTCCACTTGCAAAGACCACCTGGGCTTCTTAGGTTATGGTCCTTTTCCTCCATCCTCAGAGCCAGCAAAGGCAGACCTGGTCCTTCTCAAGTCACACCACTCAGTTCTGCTACCACAGTCACATCACCTTCTCAGACTGGCTCTTCCTCTGATCTCCTCTTCCACTTCTAAAGACCCTAGAGATTACATGCAACCCTCCCAGGTAATCCAAGATAATTTCCCTATTTAAAGGTCAACTGGTTTGCAACTTTAATTCTATCTGCAATTTTAATTTCACACTTAATGTAACATGCTTATAGGTTCCTGAGAAAAGGACAGGGATCTCATTAGACGACCATTATCCTGCCTACCACAGTCCATAAAACAGAGTTCCTCAATGTTTGGTGGACAGAGAGCCTATTTGAGAGTCACTCTGGTGTCAGGTAAAAATGCTGCTCTCTGGGCCCTGCGTGCTCCATTGTAAGTGGGGACTAATGACACACCACTTTAAAAGTTGAGCAGGATTTCTGACAGGTAGTCTTGAGAGAAAATAATAATTCAAATGGAACAACTGAGTCCATGTATAAAAAGAAAAAATAATGAAGATTGTGATTATGGAAACATAGAGTTTATATTTACTAGTGAAGGATAACCTAAAGGAGGTTCAGAAAACAGTAAGTTTGGAAGTGAAGGTAGGGTCAGAGTAGAAAAAACATCAAAGGCCAAGCTAAGGAAGTTTAACTTCACGTGGAAGGTCAAATAACCAAAGATGTTATAGAGATAGAATCTCCTCTTACTTGGATGCATTTGTTTTCTCTCCAAAAAGAAATTTTTACAGGAAGAGTAAAATGAAAACATCCTGTAATCTTTGAGGCTATAATTGAAATAATAGCATTTTAATATTCAGTTATAAGACCATAAAAAATTACTATTCCTATCTTAATCCATGTTTCTCCAAGAATAAGTCATTGAATTGCAAGGATAGATTGCTAATCAAAATGTTTCAGTTACTTGGTACTGTATATAACAAGAACAAGACAGTCCTTTGTCTTTCACTATTTAATAAATATTGACTCAGAAGATTATATAGGGAATGCAAAAATTAAATGTTAGAAGTTGTAAGAAATGTTGGCCCTTTTCAATTGAACATGATGCTAACAGCTGGTTAACCAATTTTCAAACTCCTGCCATTGTTTTAAGGTGCACTATAAAATTGCCAAGATTTTCATACTCTTCTCACTATTTCTAGGAACCATAAAATCTCAGCTGAAAAAAGAAACTACTTCTAGAAATAAAAATCTAATACAATATAAGAGATGAACAGTAGCAGCCCCAGAACATTTTTAAACAATTGTTTCAGGGTGAGATATAATGAATCATTGTAGCTATGAAAAAGACACAATTCTCTTTATAAAAATAAATCTATGTCAATATTAAGAAATAAAGGTGATATATATATTTTTTTCTCTGTACCATAAAATATTTGGTATTCTGGTTTACACAACATTTTTATCTAATAGGGCATCAGAGTATAAACTTATCACAGCTTTTACAAAAATGTCCTGAAGCAATGGAGCTTTTATAACCCATAATTGAACCTACGTTACCACCACATATGAGTCTTGAAAAGCTTAGGTCCTTAGCAAGAAATAACTTAGACGTTTTTCTGTGTTCTTCCACTTTAACTTCTCATTGTCCAAGGAAAACAAAAGCCAATCACTCAAACTAATTAACCAAAAAGAACACAACAGGGCAGATTGTATTTTTCCAAAAATTCCCCAAAATTATCTTCCATCCCACATGATCTTCTGCAATGTGATCTTGGAATTCTCCCCCTTATGTCTGGGCTGGCTTTGGAAACTCATAGCCAACAGAATGTAGCAAAATAATGCGTCATGATTTCAGAGTCCAGATAGAGCAGGCCCTGAAGCTGCACCTTGGTCTCTGTGTCTCTTTGTCTCAGGGACTCATCCTCAGGCCATTACTTCTCAGCAACAGCCGTCTTGTTGTGCAGGGGCCAAACCACATGAGGAGGTCACGTGCCTTGCACTCTTGTCCGTCACAGCTGGGCCCAGCCTTCAGTTCCTCCTGGCTCAGTTATCAGACATGTGAGAAGCTCCCAAAAGATAGCCCAGCCATCTGAGAGTTGGCCCAGCCTCAGAATTTCCCAGCTCATTCTCAGACATTGTGCAGACACAGCCACACAGTTCGGGAGTGCAGCAAAAACGGTTGCTGCACAGTGCCACTAAGTTTGAGTTGGCTTGTTACGTAGTACTAGATAACTGGGACATTTAGCCTGGTTCATACTTTGTATAGAAACTACACTAATATCAAAGTTGGTGTGTTAATCAAAGAATCTTATACATAGGGTATATTCTAGTATTCAGAAATCATGTTACATATACTTAAAGTCTCCCACCTACAGACTTAGGCCCATGTCTAGTCCTCAGACAAAGCCGAGAACCTAGCTTGAGAGTGTATGAGGAATGGTTTCCCCACTAAAGATTGGGATCTCATTCACAAATTGGACGTCCCCAAGTCGGAGACAATCTCAATACACGTGAAATTGATTGAGTCTCCTTACCACTCTTCTGTGTGGCCAGTCTTTGTGATCGGCTTTATTCCCTAATCCCTGGTAGGATTGAATTTCATGTTTTTAGATGATATCTTCATCACTTAGGCTTTTTTCAAAACCTTTTTCCAAAATCTGCTCACAGGAAATTATTCAGATTCCTCTTTCTATGAATGAAAACCCACCTAATGCAAAGAACCATGGAAAATAGTGTGTGTCCTATCATGCAGACCTATTGAACACAAAGGTGGCTTGGATCAGAAAGGTGCCAAGTCCCTGGGACTTGCTTATGTAAACAGTTTGCACCTTCCAAACATGAGTCAGCCCTTCTGTCACAAGATTGTTACCTCAGCTCCTGACCTTTATTCTATGAAAATTAGGGTATTACGAGCGGCAGCCAAGATAAGGGATCCAGAACATGAAACAAGACAAAGCTGCAGTTCCCCAAATTAGGAGTGCTTGGATCCTGATTTTTAAGGTTCTAAGCTAGTGCTCCTACTTGCACTCAACCTAGATTCAGAGTTGACTTCAGAGATGTGCGGTGGTCCTGAATCTACAGGTAGGGTCCCCTTGCCAGAGTGGGAAGCTGTAGCAGAATGGAGGGGCCACGAAGGAGCCACTACTTAGTAGAGACGATTGCTCTTCTCTTCCTGGGGGCTATCTTTGAAATAATGCATTTCAGAATTGTCCCTAATTTTAATTTATTGATTTATTGATTTATTGGCTGTGGTTTTACTTATTTGCCTTTTTACTTCTTTGGAAAATAAGGCTTTTCTCCACATCCGTTCTCATTTTCCATGAATTTTTCAGAGATTTACCCACAGTAGTTTAGCAGATCCCACCGCACTTCACTGGGACACAGCTCCTTAGGGCTTGGGAAGGAATTCTAAGACAACTTAACATTTACTTTACAAGTGGCTACAATTTACCAGGCCCTTTAACCTCCTTTAATCTCCCAGCTTCTAGGAGCGAGATTTGTTTTCCCTAATCACCATATAAGAAAACTAAGACTCAGAGAGGTTAAACACCTTGCCCAAATTTTAAAGCAATAAATGGCAGAAGCCAAGATTCAAACCTCCCTCTGGGTGATTCCAAAGCCCGTGCACTTTCCACCACACCTCACTGCCAGAAAGTTGAAGCTAGTTTGGGCAGTTATTTGCCACCCATAATCTCCTCAACCCTGAATTTCTAATTTTTCTTTAGAAATATTACCCTCATTGGTCTAAGGATTATTTTCCTTCATAGAGAAGAGGAAGGAAGAATTGAAGCTGAGAAATTTCTTCTTGCCATCTGTCCCAAAAATAAGCCACACCTTTTCTTATCTTGTCCCAAATATAACTTTCCCTTTTGATCATTATTAACACTTTGTTTCCATTTTAAGAAGCCTTACTTCAATGTATGTTTTACCTTTCAGACCTGTTTCACGTAAGTCCATGTCACTCTTTTTTATTCATGTGTGACCTGGGGCAACTTGCTGAACCTCTCTGAAGCTCAGCTGCCTCTTCTCTAAAATGAAATAACAATAGTAGCCAAATACAGTATGTTGTAAGATGGAAAACACAATGAGGCATATGAAGTGCTCAGCAAATGTCTTCTGTTCGGTCTGAGCTCATCCTTGTCATCCATCTCTCCTTCCTTCTTGTGCACATCCTTTTACTTTTTTTGTTTGTTTGTTTTTGTCACATTCATCCAGGGGATTCCTGAATATAAGCATTAATTTCTTTATCGTGCTGTCAGATTTTATTTGGAGTTATTCTCCATTCATTTTGATCCATTTATTTCCTGTTAAGTCTCCATCAAAAAAGTTCTACATAATTTAGCCTCCAATAATTTTGAATCATGATATGTTCACATAACTCCTCTCTGATAAAATCTTAGATGAGAGCTGCTTTTTGCTAGTTACTTCCTACCACTTCCTCTTTAGTATCCAATGGCTTCTAAGCCAGGTTTAAGTCAAACTACCAGTACTTCCAGTCTTTCTCCCAAGAATATAAAGTAACTTCTTATAATAATTATCTTTGTGTTTCCTTCATAACTTTAAAAATAGAAAGTGTTTTTGAAGCATTTTCTTCTTCTTTAGCATCAAAATGCACAGGAGACAGCAATGTTTCTTGGAAACAGAAACAAAAGACAAAATTCTATTATAGATTTGATCTCTGACTCAGCATGTGATTTGAAACAAGACCTCTTGATACTTTGTTTTCTCACCTGAAATACAGAGGCAATAATGTTTCCCATTATTGGTGTGAGGATTAATGAGACCGTGTTTGCAAAGCGCTTTGACGGCCTTCAATGAAAGTTGCTCTATTATCACTCTGATTTCCCCTTACAAGATGGGGAAATCAATTCACTAGTCTCTATGGAAAGTTTTTTTTTCAAAAATCTATTTTGCTCTCTTTTGTAACAGAGCTGGAAGAGAAAGAAATTCACATAGGAAAAGACACAGATTCGTGGTTTTGTACTGCCTGTTGCCATCAAAACCCATATTAGACTTAAGAAGTTTTGCATGCAATTGACAGCTTTTACATATTTTAAAAATGAATTTACTTTAAAAGTAAATAGGCATTTCAAGTAAAGATCACATATTTTTTATCATCTTTGAAAATATTTGTTATATTCTGCTATTATAGTAGAATACAGAAAAAAAAAATTGAAGTTACAAAAAGTTTGGGTCATGCCTAAATACAGGTGGGAACCAAAAGTCAACCTTGAGAAACATTCCTGATTCACGTCTTCATGCCTCAGAGAAGTTGAGCAATACACCCCCTCTGTCAGTCATTTTTGATGACAGAGTTAACAGAGTAGGAATCATAGAGAGATTTAAATTTCAGCATAAGTTCTGAAATACTTTTAAAAATAATTCTTAGGACATCTGAAACAAATTATCCTAGCTGAGTTCCCAGGGCCTATTTCCAAACAATTGCCACATATATTTTCATTTTTCCACTACATTTGATAAACAATATACACAATAAATGTTCCCATGTAATTGAGAAAGACAATGGAAAATATGAGAAAGACTAATAAAATTGGTCTGCAGACATAAAGGAAATAAAATATATTATTAACATTTGCAGGGAAAATATTATGTGACAATGACCTAGAAATAACCAAGGCTTATTTTAGGTGACTACATGCAGATTAAGTTGTGTTACTTAGGATATTCAGGAATCAAGCCAGGCAAAAAACATCAATAACAATATAGAGTGTATGCACCAAATAGAACCTCATAGCCTAGGGATTTTGGAAAACAAATTGTAAAGACCCATCACAGAGCACTAATGCAAATAAAATCCACTGAAGAACCTCTCCGGTGTTATCTCCTTCTTCGGAAAACATCTTCAAATCCCAAATCATCAACATTATTCTGGGTACAGATAGCATCAGCGGCTCACAGTAACTCCAACGTGCAAAACGCAGTTACTTTACAAAGGCGCGATAGTTTTTGGATTTGCTCCAGACTGCACGGGGCAGAAAAGAAAACCAGGGTAATCAGATAAGCCAAAGCTGAAGTGAAATTACACAAAAAGAATCTAATTCTATAATCTTCGCCAAGGTTAAACTGCCACTGATTCCAATTACATGTCTATTGAGAAAACACAATTGAAATCTGAGACTATTAAAGTCACGTTCCGGCCCCCTTGTGGCTCCCACACTCATCTTTAACAAGTCAGTGGCAGATTCAAAGGAATTAAGAAATTAATAAAGCAGTGAACTATATAGCAATGACTTTCCAAGAACGGTGTTGAGGGGCTGGGCAACGTGAGGCAGCAGTGCACCAACGTATGCGGAGACTTCAACTGTGTGAAGAACTCCACCACTAAAAACCTGAAATACAGAGTCGTGAACCGAAGGGTAGGAGGAGACTCTTCCGTGGAGGCCACTGTACAGGCTTCAGAATCGGACAAATGTAACTGAATTCAAATCCTTTTACAGACCTTACTAATTGTGTGACTTTACACAATAGAGTTTCCTGAGTCTTAGTTCCATTAAAAATAAAAGTATATTAACACCTCTTTCAGAGAGCTGTTGTAAGGATGAACTGTTCTGATTTTTTTGTTTGTTTTGTTTATTTTTACTGATTTTTTTAAAATATTTTTATTTATTTATTTTTAGAGAGAGGAGAAAGGAGGGAGAAAGAGAGAGACAGAAATATCAATGTGTGGTTGCCTCTCACGTGGCCCCCCTGGGGTCCTGGCCCCACAACCCAGGCATGTGCCCTGACTGAGAATCGAACTGGTGACCCTTTGGTTCACAGCCCATGCTCAATCCACTGAGCTACAACAGCCGGGGCTTTTTTACTGATTTTAAAGTGAGAGAGAGAAAAACATTAATCTGTTGTTCCACTTATTCATACATTCATTGATTATTGTATGTGTTCTGACTGGGGATCAAACCTGCAACGCTGGCATTATTGGAACAATGCTCCAACCAACTGAGCTATCCAGCCAGAATAATTAACTGTCTTACTGTATGTAAAGAGATCATCAGCAGGGAATAGTAAATGAATAAATTATGTCTTCCCCCCTGTTCATCTCTGAAGATACTAGGCAAGGATCAATTAATATTTCCATGTCTCTACCAAAACCAAAAACTATACAATTTTAAAATAATTTTGGAGCTAGCCATCTCTTATAGGTTATCATAGTGATTTACATTGTCACTGCCCATCTATTGGTCCCTACTGCTCACCTAACTGCAAATTAAATCCCTTTCTTTGTGGCCTTTCTCAATTACCATCCTCCATCCCTGATTCTAGCAGGATGAAGCAGAATGGCTACTGAGAAACTGTTTGCCTTTTTAAATTCATTGTTTAAAACTAAAATCTATTAACATAATTTTAACTCTCCTTTCTGTGTTCTTTCTTCTACTTCTATGCAAATGAAGAACCACAAGTAGCTAGCAACTAATACTGAGTTAGTAGTACACCATATAAATTTCTTTGTCCTCTGTATAAGAGACAGTCTTTCTAATTTATCCAAAGGTGTCATGGACCCTGATTTCCCTTGCTACTAATTTATAAAACAACCAGTTTCATTGCTTCCTTTAAAACATTGTAGGCCTAAATTTGAGCTTTGCTTTGTCACCAATTTATTCTAATCCTAGTCAAAATCATGCAATTATTCATTTCCCAATGTACAAAATACATACCAAGCAACATAATCATATAAGAAAATGGCATTCCCAGGCCATACAGGATGAATAAGTACTAAAGAATTTCTTTCCCCAAAAAGTGGAATATCCAGGTACTTACCAAAATTAGTGACTTCTGTGGTTATAGAAGATTTTATGAAGTGCTGATTTTTAAATTTGACCCTGGACACTTAAATAATTTTTAATATTTTGAAACTTTTCCCCATCTGTATCCCTAGATATGTCCACAGCAACTTAGAATTCATTTGTAAAAAGAAGTAAACTAAAAATGAAAGTTAAAAAAATAGGCCTCAACCCTAAGATAACAATAAAACAATAGAAACTATTATGATAGAGGCAGTCCATATAACTGGTAAAGGGAAATGATTTTTTTAAGGTTTTATTCTATTTAGAGGTACTTTACTAAAAACTATCATGTAGCTTATCTCATTTTATTGTCACAGTGAATAAAGTAATATTACATGATTTGACAAATTAAGACTGAATTAAATTAAATAACTTTATGAATATCTACAGGGTTAGGCCACTGAGATGTGAAACAAAATCTATTTAAGAACATGTCAACATTCTTTATATTTTACCACAACCATGTGACAATATAAAGAGTTGTGTTGTCCAGGCTGGGTGGCTCATTTGATTGGAACACCATCCCACAGACCAAAAGGTTGTGGGTTTGATCCCCAGTCAGGGCACATATCTAGGTTGAGGGTTCAATCCCCAGTCAGGGTGTGTATGGGAGGCAACTGATTGATATTTCTCTCTCACATCTCTCTCTCTCTTTCTCTCTTTCTCTCCCCTTTCCTCTCTCTCTAAAATCAATAAAAAAATGAAAGCATATCCTTGGGTGAGGTTGAAAAAAATAAAGAGTTATGGAGAATGGTGATATTCTCTTCTCCTGACTCCAGGACCCTAAGCAAAATTTATGTTTTGTGTGTATATTAATTATGGTAATCATATTTTCAGCAAGTGATATATTTGGAATGTATATTCTCATGTGTAAAGGGGTCTATAACAGCACTGTCCACAAGAAATAAAATGTGAGCAGACATGTCATTTAAAGTTTTTCTAGTAGCCAAATTAAAAGAAAATGAAACAGGTAAAATTTATTTTAATAATATTTATCCCAACATATTTCAAATATCATTCCCACATGTAGTTTTTACAAAATTACTAATGAGGTATTTATGTGTGTGCTTTATTTTTTTCTGAGTTTTAGCAATCCAGTACATTTTAGAATTACAGCACATTTGAACTACCCACATTTCAAATGCTCAGCATTTGACATGTGACTACACATGTCTAGTGGCTGCCATGTTGGACGGTGCAGAACAGTTCCGGAACCAAAGAAGCCCTGACACTTAGGTGGATATTATTGCCTAACTAGGCCTTTTACTATTATTGTTAGATTATGTATAAAGTGATAAAATACAAATATAATCTTAAAAGCAATAATACATATTTGTACAAAATACATAAGTACCACCGAGGTCAAAAGATCCCTGCAGCATGGTCCTGTCCAGATGACCCAGCAGCATACTCGGCCCTGCCAGGGGGCCCTCCATGTCTGGCCCTGACCAGAATGTCCGCATGTGGGAGGCATCCCCTTGTCCACGCAGGCCCTAATGTTTATTTACACTTTTGGTTCATAGGGTTCATACATTAAAAATACTATCATGTTTTATTGGTCCAACAACTGTGTTATGGTTGGCTGTGTTGCCAATAATAACTATTCTTCCTCGGTGGACCAAATATCAAGGACTTTTTGGTGTGGAGCAGATGGCTCTCCAGAGATATTCTGTGCAGGGTTAACACCTGCGAGCCTGCTAAGAAACAGAATTCAGCCCCTCACGTCATAACCCACCACCCCCACTGTGTGCCCTGGTCACCACACACTTCTTACTCCTGACAGGCCATTACGGTCCTGATATTTGTAATAATCATTTCCTCATTTTTCTTTATTCTTTAGAGTTCTACCACCTAAGTGGGAATCCTCCAAACAATATACAAGTTTAGTTTTTCCATTTGTGAATTTAACATAATAGAATCATGTAGCGTATATTATTGTAGAAATTGCAACATTTGCTCAAAAATATCTTTGCGCAGTTCATATATTTTTCAATACAGTCTATTCATTTCTATGGCTATATTAGTTCATTGGGTGACTGTCACCAATCTGTTACCAATGATTTATATTCAAGTTCTTCTTGGAGTTTGACACTGTAAACAATTCTACTATGAATATTCTTATGCATGTATCTAGGAGGCATTTGTCAAAAATATCTCGAGTCCACTTGGAGTGGCCTTTCTGTGTCACAGGATAGGCCCATTTCAATATTTTTAGATAATATCCAATCTTTCTGCACTGGAAAATAAGTTTACATTTACCCCAGAGGTGAGTTCTGTCACATCTTCACCAATGACTGGCATTGTCAGACTTCATAATTTTTACTCAACAAATGGGAATAGTATTACATCATAGTTTTATTTTATGTTTCTTTGATTATTAATAAAATTCACCACCTTTTCATATATTTACTGACTGTTCAGTTTTCCCTTTTTGTGATGTGCCTGTAGAAGCCTTTTGTGTTGTCTTTTCTTATTTTGTCTTTTTTTATATGTCTTGAATATTTCTCTTATTTTAGTTATACAAATCATTAATAAGTCCCCCAACTCTCATGCTTGTAATGAGGTCCTTTGATGAATAAATGTGGTTAATTTTAATGAAATCAATATATCAGTCTTTTCCTTTACAGGTACTGGCCATATATAGATATAGATTAGAGATAGATATAGATATAGGTATAGATGATATAGATATAGATATATAGATATATAGATATATAGTATAAATTAGCTTTTCCTGCCTTAAAGGTATGAAGAAAATCTCTTATATTATCTTCTAGACCGTTCCATTTTGCCTTTGATGTTTAATTCTTTAATCTGCACTGGAGTCAGTTTTATATATGAAATAGAGTCAAGTCCATTTATTTTCTACTTTGATATCTAAATGGCCCAGCATTATTTATTAAAAAGTCTGTTTTTTTCCAATGAATCTGCAGGGCTACCTCTTTCACATATCAAATGTCCATGAAAGATGAGCTTCTTCTTGGACTCCCTGTTCTGTCCCTCTGGTCTCTTTGCCTAGCCCCACACCATTGTCATATTTACAGAACTTTAAAATATGCCTTGATATTTGATGAGGCAATTCTCCCTCCCTAATGTTATTTTCGAAGAGTTTTTTGACTCTCCTCTTCAGCCTTTTAACCTCCATATAATTTCTGGAACAGATTGTGGATTTGAACAAAAGAGTCTGGTACGATTTAATTTAGAATTCATTGAATCTATGGGTTAATTGAGACAGAATTGAGATATTTGGAATTTTGAGTCTTTCACTTTATTAATTTTTGTTCTGAATTTATTTACATAATTGTTAATATTAATTCTACATTTTTCCACAGAATTCATATATCTTTGTTAGATTTACTCCTAGACACTTCATACTTTTAGAGTAAAATATGTTTTTCATTTTAACTATCATATTGCTAGTATGTAAAAATACAATTAATTTTTGTATACTTATGTGTATAGAGCAGTCTTTTTTATTAAATATATTGGGGTAACATTGGTTAGTATTATATCAATTTTAGGTATACAACTTTATAATATGACATCTGTGTACTCTGTTCCATACAGAGTCATGTTATATGTAAACAGTGGCAATTTTGCATTTTGCATCTAATCCTTGCATCTTTTGCTTCTTGTCCTGCCTTTCTTTACTGGCTAAGGTTCCCAGTGTGACATTAAATAGAAGTGGTGGCCAGCTAGCCAGCATCATCAACTGCTTCCTGATCCAAAAGAGAAAATGTTCACTGTCTTACTACTTAGTTCTCTTCTGCTACCTGATGTTTGCAAATGACTTTTTTTTTTTTCAATTACAGTTGACATTCAACATTATTTCAAGTGTACAGCATGGTGGTTAGACAATCATATACATTAAAAAGTGATCCCCCAATATTTCAAGTACCAACCTAGCACTATCTGTAGTTACTACAATATTATTGATTAAATTCCCTATGCTGTGCTTTTTATCCCCATGACTATTTTTTTAATTAAAT